>LPNX010321103.1:0-48835 GCA_001517045.1 Pseudotsuga menziesii | reverse complement strand
GACTTTTGCCGATTTCTCCCGATTTTTTTGCCGATGTTACCGAGAAGTTGTAATCAAGACCCTCGCCGATTTTTTGCCGAGGCCGAGTTTTTCAACATTGGCTGGTAGGATGCTCATGGCCAGGTATCCTACACTATTATGGACTCCTTGTGCCGCCCATTGCCTTGATTTGATCTTAGAGGATTTAGGCAAGATTGATTGGATCAAGGATACTATTGATTCAGCACGGAGCATCACAAAATTCATATATAACCATGCAGCAGTGCTTAACTTGATGAGAAAGTTCACAGGTGACAAAGAGTTGGTGCGTCCTGCCATCACACGCTTTGCCACTAGCTTTATTTCTCTTCAGTCACTCTTGAATTCTATGTGGGACTTGCAGGCGATGTTCTTTTCACCAGAGTGGCGTGCTTTATCATTTAGCACTAGACCAGAGGGGCAAGCCACATTCAGGCTAGTTGCATATGATGAGAGTTTTTGGGGTGCGGTGAAGGAGGTGTGCACCATCACCGAACCTTTGGTAAGGGTTCTCCGCTTGGTTGATGGAGAGAAGCCCGCAATGGGCTACCTATATGAGGCCATGGATAGGGCCAAAGAATCCATCCGTGCTTATTATGAGGACAAGGGAGATCAGGGGCAGGAGAGACAACATATGATATGGGCGGTGATTGATGCGCGATGGAACCACACACTCCATCGCCCCATTCATGCTGCAGGGCTATACCTCAACCATGCGTATGCTTACTCCCATGGCTTTAGATTTGATGGAGAGGTTATGTCTGGATTCTATGATCTGAAACACTATTCTCCGGGTCACTTATCAATTTTCCTCCGAAACGTTGGTGACGTAGAGAACTAAAACTCCGATAGTGATAAAACAAAATCGCCGACAGTCAAAATAAAAAGTTTTGAGAAATAAAACAAAGGAGATGAAGCACATCGGCGAAAAACAGGACTAATCATCGGGATGTTCATTCTTTGCCTTCCGAAACGTCGGCGGCATAGAAGACTAATGCCTCGATTCATTCTTCAACCGACTTCCGACAGCGATAAATAAAATCATCGAAAAATAAAAAAACGTTATGAACTCTTCGTAGGGCAACGACAATACTAGATCATTTAACCTCCGAAACAGCAGAGAAAAAATAGTTAACGAAAAATCAAACATTAAGCTCCACATTCTTCTATGTTTCCGACCTCAAAGATCAATTTAAGTGGAAAAAACTGGACTTCCAGGACAGATTTAAAGAAATCAAACAAACCTGGGCTAGATAGAATCGAAAGGAGGGTCCAATTTTTTTAAAAATTTGGGAAAAAGGGTTGCAGCTGCAACAACTGGCTATGTCATGAATGATATAGGGACCCATCCATAAACTGTCAAACTTTCCATGTTTGTCGGGCTTTTCTCTCTGCTTGTCCCATAGCAATACAATATCTCCCTTCTGAAACGTTCTAGGCCTAGATGACTTGTCAAAATTTCTTTTGACTTTGTTCTAACTTTTGATATTCTGATCAACTTCCCTTCTCCTGACTTTCATCCAACTCTACCAAATCATGAATCCTGCTCTGATAATCATCCTGATCTGATCCTGATTCTTGTAGAACTTGATACACTGGTAACTTAAGATGAATCGGTAAGGTCACACTCATGCTGTAAACTAATTCAAAAGGAGACTTTCCTGTTGCACTTTTCTTGGTGATTCTATCTGCCTAAAGTGCAAACTTGATTTTACTATCGTAAGACCTCTTATTATCACTAATAATCTTTTTAACGATGGTCATCAAGTTTTTGTTGCTTGACTCAGCAAGACGATTTCCCTGGGGATAGTAATTCGAGGAATGGGATAGGATAATACCATTCTTGAAACAGAAAGATGACATGGCTACTGAGCTGAAATCTTTGGCATTATCAGTGGTTATCTTGGCTGGCACCCCAAATCAAGTAATGATTTTGTCTTCAAGGAAATCCACTACTACCTTTTCGGTTGCTGCTTTTGGTAGGTATGGCCTCTACCCACTTGGTAAAATAATCGGTTGCAGTCAAAATCCAAGTGTAACCATTACTTGAATTATCCTTAAACTTACCAATGAAATCCAGACCCCATTTCTGAAAAGAGGCGTGGACTACTACTGGCTTTAAAGGTAGTGGGGGAAGTTTCTGTTTTCCTGTGAATAGTTGACATTTTTGGCAATTCCTAACAGACTTGTGAACATTAGTGAAAAAGGTGGGCCAATAGTATCCTGCTCTAAGAATTTTGTGGGCTGTAGTTTTAGCTACAAAGTGACCACCCTAAAATCTCGAGTGAAACTCTTCTAAGAGTTTTTTAGACTCTTCTTCATCCACACACCTAAGTATGAGACCATCCGGGTTTTTCCAACCGAAACCATCTTGAGTAAGACAATACTTAGTGGCTTGCAGTCTTATCGACCTTCTTTTGTGGTCGACTAGATGTTCAGGACAAGTCAGGTTGAGGAGATAGAAAATTATATCTGAATACCACTGTTGTTGTTGAAGATGTTGAAGCTCTATTGAACTGGCTGAGGCTAATGAACTGTTCTGACAAATCATACCTAAGGCCTGCTCATTTCCCTCTGTCACCATTTTAGCAAGACCTTGACCCTTGATCAACTTGGTGGGTTTAATCTCTAAGTCATACTCTTGGATCTTGGATACCCACTTTCCCCTTATACCAAGGCAATCTTGTTGTGATAAGATGTCTTTTACTGCTGAATGGGGTACATAACCAACTACTTTAGAGTACCCAACATAAGTTCTAAAGTGTTTTAAAGATTTAACAAGGGCATAGGCTTGTTTTTCCATTATAGTGTACTTTAGCTCTGAATTCTGTAAGGACCTACTCATAAAGGCAATTGGTTGTTCTTGACCCTCTTTGTTCTTCTGCAACAAGACTCCGACAATAGTATCTTCTAAGGAAAAGGAAAATATCTGGAATTCTCTGGAATAATCTGGGCTAGTCAGGACTAGGGACCTTGCTATGCAATCTTTGATGCTTCTAAAGGTTTCTTTTCCATCACTATCCCACACAAACTTAACATCTTTTTTAAGTAGTTTCTGCATGGGTTTCATTAACTCAACTAAGTTTGGGATGAACCTTCTTATGAAATTGATTTGGCCATTAAAGGACTACAAGGATTTCTTATTCTGAGGCAAGGGAACCTTCTTTATTGCCTCTACTCTTTCAGGGTCTATTTTTACACCATCCTTAGAAATAATATGCCCAAGTAACTTGCCTTCATCTATACCCAAAACTGACTTGGCAGGGTTCACAAAAATGCCAAACTTTCTGCATCTTTCAAACACTTTCCTAAGATGACCTCTATGGTCAAATCTTTCATTGGAGAAAACAATAAATTCATCTTGATAGATCTCAATTATTTTTCCAATTAACTCATTGAAAGCATAATCCATAGCTCTTTGGAAGGTTGCACCTGCATTCGGAAGACCAAAGGGCATCCTTAGATATTCAAATGTTCCCCAAGGTGAAGTGAAAGTGGTCTTATGTCGATCTTCTTTCTTAACCAGGACTTGGTTATACCCAGAGAACCCGTCAAGCATAAACATCATGCTTGACCTCGTTACCCTTTGCAATAGGTCTCCATATCTGGCAAAGGATAGTTATCTTTTATGCATGAGATGTTCAAATTTCGGAAATCAATGCATATCCTCAACTATCCATTCTTTTTCCTAACAACCACCAAGTTTGAACACCATGATGAATGTCTTGTTGGAGCAATGATGCTTGCTGCCAACATTTTCTGTAACTCTTGTTGGACCATGTGAGCTAACTTGGGGTTTATTCTTCTGAGCTACTGTCGAAAAGGTTTGGAATCTGGTCTTAAAGAGATTGTATGCTGAAACACATCATCTCGATAAGCTTTAAGTTCATCATATGTAAAAGCAAACACATCTCTAAACTCCTTTACCAACTCAATTAAATCTTTTCTCTCTTTCTCATAAGTCCCTTTTCCAATTTTTATTTTTCTTGGCTCTTCTTCAGTGCCAATGTTTATTTCTATGTAATCCTCCAGTTTTTTGGTTTCTTTATTCTTACACCTGTCTTGCCTATCAAGATCTCTTTCTCATTCTACCACTTTCATGGGAGTAGGATTTCTAGGCTGCTCATCTTCCCCTTTGTAGGATTCTTCCTCCTGAAAACTGACTTGAAAGTCGGAGAACTCTTTCATATTATTGATGAAATTTATTATCTGCTTATTGTCCTTAGACACTTGCCAATGATTCACGTTGTCTGGGACAGAGGGCCTGAAATTTATTCAAACTTCCCATTTCCCTCTATCAGCTCTTTAATGAACTCTAAGGTAGAAGCTGCCACTGCTAATTTGTCTGCCTCATTTTTTTCTAAGCAAGGCATCGCCATGAGGTCTAAAGCATGAAAATATTCCATGGTGTCCCATACAACATTCCTATACTTTTTTAGTCTTTCACACTTACAAACAAACACATTCTTGACTTGGGAAACAATCAATTCTAAATCACCTTTGATACTTAACACCTTAATGCCTATTTCCTTTGCAACTTCAAGCCCTAGAAGAAGTGCTTCATACTCAGCTACGTTATTAGATGCATCAAATTCAAGTCTATAAGCAAAGTTAAACTTTTGGTTTGATGGTGAAGTTAAGACAATCCCTGCCCCTTTTCTTGACTTGGGAAAAGCTTTATCAAAACTCATCCTCCACAGTTCATCCACTTCATCATTCTTTGCTTTCTCTCTGATGGGTATAAGGTAGTTAGCATAGATGGCATGGTTTCCCAGACTATCTGTCTCGTAGATGTACTCATTATCAGGCCAATCAGGATCTTCAACATGATATTTCCTTTCCTTTTCCCTATACAGTTTGACATGTGTATCCTCAGAAGCTGGAATCATGGCATAGGTCCAATCCATTTGGATGGATCCGCCAAGGGAGGCAGCCCACTTCCTAGATAACAACATTCCCCATATATGAGGTACATGTATGACTACAATGTCCATGGTCACACCAATGTCTAGGTAGGCAGCTAACTTGACAGGAAAATTCAAAATTATACCCACAACATCAATTTCCCTTGAGTCCATGGCACACACATTTTAATATGGTCTTGTTATCTTTAAACCCATTTTCTCCATAACTTTCTTGGTCATGATGTTAGAGGATGCACCCGAATCAAGCATACAATTGTGTAGCAACTTATCATTTGCAATCAATGAATTGTAGAAAGGAGGATGATCTTCTTTGTTGGGATCTCTACTATGCAAAACAATAGGAGTGTCTTCATTGAAGTTGTTTTGTTTCTTAGTAGGACTCTTAACCGGTTTGTTCACAGTTGTCTCTTTTGTTTTGTTGGCTACCTTCTCCTTCATCTTTTCAGTAATTGCTTCTTTAGGTTTATCAACATTCTTTTCCTTAGGTTCCTCCAAGGTTTTCATGAAAATATCCCTTTGAATAGGAATTTTTAGGATCTCAATTACCGGGACAGGGATTTTAGTACTAGACAACCAATTACCCAAATCAATGTTCATATCTACATGGGGAGAGTTTTTTACCTTTGGCATGTGTTGATCTGACTTGGTTGGGATGACATTCCTTCTTCTTTGATAAACCATGCCTTTGTACTTCTCCATGATCTACTCGGGAGTAGGCTTCTCACCAAAAATCTTTGTAGCATTGTCCTTTTCTTGACTATACTCCCTTGCTTGTTTCCACTTTTCTTTGGAGATGGGATGGACATTCTTGGTATTTTTTATATACTCAGGATATCTAGGATAACCAACGAAATTGCTTGTTTCAATCCATTCTTGTTCCATTACGTAACAAAAGTTTGGATAGGTCGATTCTTCATGGAACTCTTCACAAGGTTTGCAATAAGGAGGAACCTCATCAACCATGTTGTTTGTTTCAAGTTGGTTAGGAGGTCTTTGCTCTTGGGGAGGATACTTCTTCTTCCATTCTTAATTTGGCCTTGGTTGAAAACTTTTTTGATTTTGAGCAATGTGAGTTTTCTACATGGTCATCAATCTATTTTGGAAAGAATTCGGTTGGGAAGTGTGGTTGACCATCATCTGCGTCATCAATTCTGTTATCTCCTTGATGGAATCCTTAGTCTGATCTTTAACTTCTGGCTCAACTTCTTTTCCCTTGGAATCATGTGATTTTGAAATGGAAACACTACTAGAAAATCGAGGTAGATTGGATTTTCCTGATGCTTGCATGTTGATGTCTATTTTTTTAGCAGTTTGCATAGCACCTTGAAGGGTTGTTGGCTCCTTGTCTCTAAGTTGGTATCTCATTTCTCCTTCAAAGGCTTCTATGTAGTAGATGAGAATCGATGCATCAGGAGGTTTAATATCTCTATGTAGTCTTTAAACTAAATCATTGAAATTTTTATTAAACTCCTCGATTGTCTCATTTTCTTTCTTCTTAGTCTCAGTCAAGGCAGCTAACAGGCGTTGGTTCTCTTTCTTATCACCCCATCTTGAATTGAAGGCTGTCTCAAACTCTACGAAGGTCTTGAAGCTATTATCGGCTAGGTTAGAGAACCATTCAAATGCATCAGCTTCTAAAGATAAGGCAAAGAGCCTCATCTTTACATCTTCAAAATTCACATTATGGCACCATTTGGCATAACATTGCACAAAAAAATAGATGAGATTTAGCAGTGATAGCATCATTACCATGGAAAGAGGGAACCTTCTCAATGGCTTTATCAGGGATTTGATGAGGATAACCAACAATTGCGGTAAAGTCCAAGGGTTTAACAAGATCGCTTATGCTGGTAGGTGAATTACTTGATTGAGGATCAACAAATAAAAGGTGAATGTCAAGGATTGACTCAGACCTAAGACTTTCAAGGATCCTACGAGAAGCTAGCTTGCTTTTCCTCCTATGATAGACTTGTTCAGGCTCAGGGATGAATTGAAACAAGCCTTCAGAGTTTCTTCTTGTTGAATACCTTGGTAAAGTTAAAGATAGTGGAGTCGCAGATGATCTGAGTAAAAAATTCAAATTTTAACATTCATCAAACAAGCATAAAAACGAAAAGGAAAATTCAAATTCGTATTCCGATAAAAAGACTTATCCCCACCAACAGCGCCAAAATGTTGCCGCCTAATTCGCACCTCGGGTCACGTGGCATAAATCTTCAAGCCACTGGGTGCAACCTTGGGGGCAAGCAAGAGTCAAGTGCTGTCAATTGATCTTGACACCTTCGTCTAGGCTCTCTCCTAGCGAAGCCAAGGGGGGTGGTCCCTAGTAAAATAAACTATGGTGTTTAATCTATAACAATGTAACAATTAGTTTAGGAGATGAAATAAATAAAACCTTGAAACAAAGATAACTGCAAAATGATTTAAATGACTAGCATAACAACATTCCACAACACAATGATTAACTTAATCATAAAATAAGCAAGATTGCCAGTATAAACCAGTGCCAATGGAGTGCTTGTGTAAAGGGTTGCTAGTGGAGTCTTGTGAAGTATTGCAGTTGTTTCAGTTGCCCAGTTTTAAGATTATTAAGTGAGTAATTAGGGAGTGGGTCAATTCTTGGTAAATTTTATTATTAATGTGGTAATGATCTTTCTTATGACGGGAAGAGGGTATTCCAGATATACCCGGAGGTACGAGGAATGTGTCTGGATTTACCAAGAAATGTCTCTCACAACGACATGTGGGCTAGATGGAGTCACAAGACAATGTTCAACACTACACCAAACGAAGGTGTAGCCTAATGGTATCCTGCGATCACTTTCTAGTGGTTCCCGCTTCACTTGCAGAATTTCCCCACAACTTGGTAAAATCGCATAAGTGTCGGATTTTCACTTGTAGGGATTAATTGATGTGTTTTACTAATTACTAGTCACTTCAATCCCTTTCTGATTGTCCCACTGATCTAGCCAAAGGCCTGCAATGGTCACAAGAGCATACGGGGCCTTGAAGTCTTGGATATTTTAAGTTTTTTAAAGCCAAGTGTGAGTTTCTTAAATCTTGATGCCGATACTCTCATTACCAAGAACACAACTGGATTGGTAAATTTTACTTTAGGAACTTACAATGAACCGAAAAAAAATAAAGAAAAACTTAAAAAAAAACAAAAAAAAACGACACAGTGCGAATCCCCCCTGGGGGGGTCGGGTGTGGGCACTTGGCTGCCCACTTGTTTCTCTTCTTTACAATGATTTTGAAATAAAGAATACTTGTGCTCCTTTGTAGAATAGGAAACAACAAGGTTTTACAATTTAGGGCCTTTAAGAAGTGGCCAATGAAAGAAGTATGAGAAGAGGGGTCTCCAGTTTGGCTTGGATCTTTAAAATTTCGCCAGAGTGCCTCCTTATCAGATCAATCTCTGCTGCAAAACAACGAACAATTGTTTATTAAATACGATATAAAATCAAATTAAAACATAAAAATTTGATAAAAAATTTTAAAGTACTTTGAAGATAGAAAATTTTAGGAATTAAACTAGAACTTGGTTGTAATCAAATCTTTTAAAATATGACTTTAATAATCAGATTTGAAACTTAAAACTTGCATATGTAAATAAGAAAGCTAAGATATTCCAATACTTCAGTGAGATTTAAATATGCAAAATAAAGAACTAAGTAACCAAAATTTGAAGTTTTTTAATGTGACGGAAGAAGGAAAAGAAAGATGCCCCAAAGCTTTGAAGCTTGGGCAATGGAGTTCTCAAGTGGAGAGCGGAGTGATTTAGATCTTCTTAAACAAATCGCAGAGATGTGGTGGAGTCAAACAAGAACCATCAATCCTCCACGCTAGATACTCCTACACAAATTTGAACAATACTACACCAAAGCGTTATATCAGAGAGTATTTAAGGAAAAGACTAGATAGTATGCATACAAACAAGTAAAACATACAAATCTAAGATCTACTCACATAAAGAACTCAAGAAACAAATAAGAAACTACTTATTTATCCTTTAGAAAACTGGTTAGAACAACTAAGAATGAAGCAAGAAATCGATACAGTTATACCTCATACAACACAAGAGATCACCACACACTGATGCCCGACACAAGTATGCCTCCAAAGCCTTCACTTTTATTCCACAATGACAAAATTATAACGTACAAGAGCAGAGGTTCAATGCCCAAATCATCTGTGAAGAATGAAGAGGGGTTGCCTTGCTTAAATAGAAAACCGACAAAGAGAGGGGGGATGCATCCTCCTCAAGGATGCGCTAGGGTTGGAGAGGTGGCAATGAGGCGAGGTGAGGTGGAAAATGATGCAATCTATGGCAACATCCATTGATGGCCATGCCACTTGCTAAAACTCAACCCTTTTTCCAATCCATGAGCTTTTCCACCCAAGCTAGCATCCCCACTTGGAGATTTGCGTCCCTCTCTTGGAGAGGAAACTCACAACTCATGAGATTCACTGAAACGACAACATCTAGCTTGTCTCCCTTGCCCGGGTACTTGCCAAAATGATTTGCCAAGTCACCCAACTCTTTTTTGACAATTATCTTTTTTTTTTAATTGTTGAATTTTTTAATATTTCATTTTTTCTTGGGTTTTTGGGATTTTCGAGTAATTATTAATTTTGGGGTTGAATAATTACTCGAAAACTTAGGAAAGCGGGTCTAGGGGTTAAGTGGGTGCTCTAAGTTAGAAAATGAGTACCCCCATGGCAAAAACGACCTCCTAGCCACACTTTTATGACTTATTACATTTTTACAATTAACTTGTTAAAAATAAGCCTGTAAAAACAGGAAAAAAAAAAAAAAAAATTTTCCGGGAATTAAAAAAAACCTATGGGGGACTTAGGACATGTTCATAATGACTCAAAATAATGATTAGCATGGTAATATACATCGACACCTAGGTTTTAATAACCTCCCAAGGCTTAATTAATAATGCGATTATTCCAGCTTTGGAGGTTTGGGTGAAAAACTCGAAAATTATTTATCGCTTAAAAACAATAAATAATTAACAAGGAAAAAACACCCTGGAATAATGCATAAATAAATAAGTCCCAAGAAGCCAAACCTTGTACATAAAGTCATCATGCTAACTCATTTTATTACAATTCTCCATGGGGTATGAACATTTTAAAAATTAAAAAAAAGGGCCTAGGAAGGCCTGCAAGAACTTTTGAACTTGAAAAATTGAACAAGTGATTGTTCATCTTTGGTGGCTCGTTTAGAAATCCAACTTAGTGCAACTTAGTTGGTAACCAAAGTTATTAAGGATGAATTAAGTTATGGGGAAGGGGATTCTAAATATATTGTTACGTATTGAGAATATGTCTGGATTTTGAGAAGAGTGGCTCCACACGGGAAAATGTGGGCTAGATGGAGTCGTGGGGGGGTGTTCAACACTACACCAACAAGGATGTAGCCTAATGGGACCCCACGGTCGCTTTCTAGTTGTTCCCGTTTTCCCTGAAGAATTTGCCCACTATTTCTCAGGCTCCTTATGTCGGATTTCCATAATGTTTTGGGGAAGTTGCTTTTATTAATGCGAGTTTGCTTAGTTAGATGTGAGAAATCAATTAGTGCGCATTCCTGCTTTTGATTATCTTAAAGCTTAGGGAGAACCTGCGATGGGAAAGAGCATACACTGGAATGGCAAATTGTTTATTCCAAATTGATATTGTAAAATAAAAAATCGGTGAGACTAATTACTACAGCAAGGAATATCTTTTCCCCAAACGAGCAAGCTCCTTTGAGTAATTCGGTAGATCAATGCTGGGTTAGTGTTTGTTACTTTATCCAAAATGAATGGAAGAAAACTAAATTTAACTAAGCATATAATACAACTCGTGAAGGTGGATTGTGTGCATGTGTTATAAAAATAAAATGTTAGAAAAAGACAAACCATAAAAAAGACACTGCGAGACCCCCCAAGGGGAATGGAGTGTGGGTGCTGTGTAGCCCACTTGCTTTTTATTTATGATTACTTTCAATGCTTAAAAGAAAAAGAAACGCTTTTTGACCCTTGAAGAATGGCTCAAAACGGCTTACAAACCTGCTTAGGGAAGAAAATGAATGAAGGAGGGGGATGGTAGATGGATCGTGGGTGCTCTGAATGGGCCAAAACTTGATTTTTCGGCAGCACCTCCCTCTCTTTTTCCTCCGACCTGCTAAAAACCAGCAAACTAATGAAGCAAAGTTAGTGGGTTAATGCTTTAAAAATACAACCTAGTACTTGTCGAAAGATAGAAAGATTTTGCTACTTCGAGAACTAGGAAAGAGAAACTAGATCTAAGCTTATGATTATGAAACAAAAACACTTTTTAGATCTAATCAAACAATTAAATAAAAATGATGAACTTTTAGCAGACGATTTACTTGTTACTTGAAAGTAACCGAGAGAGAAAGATAAAATTTTAAGGAGAAGAAAAATTGCTCAAGTCTTGAATCTTTCTTGCAAGATTGGAAGGATCTTTGATGCAGGCTAGAAATGCTTATGTGTTAGTTTCAACTAATAATCCAAAGCAAAGGAGATGCAACTGAGCTCAACCTTTCACTCGAGATGGTAATCTGCACACTTATCAAGCTTGCACAAAACGAATTAGATATGGTACACCCATAGTTAGAAAACCAAAAGATCATGAATTATAACCGACTAAAGCATGAACTCTTAGCTCGCTAATAGCAAGAAAGTAAATAAGCAAATTGACAGCTGCAAATGCTTACCCTACATGCTACAGACACCCTTCTAAGCCAAACTATTAGTTATGCAAAGCAAAATAATTGAACAATTTTACCTCACAAAGAAATCACCATATGCACAACTTGCCACAGATCATGAGCCTCCAAAGCCTTTCAAATTTTATTCATAAACAACAATAACAATGATACAAGAGCAGAGGTTCTTTGCTTCTGTCTGGAATGAGGAAAAAGAACTTGCTTTTATAGAGTAACCAAGCCTCGTGGGGAACCAACCAACTGCCAGAGAGGGACGAGTTACACTTGAGTTCGTGAAGATGATTGTGGAGGCACCGGAGTTCAATTAGAGTTTCTCCCTAATGGGATGCGCCACCTCTTTAAAGGAGAGGTGCTTCATCAATAGATCCACCAACCAAACTATTGATTGCCACATGCTTGAATCGTGAGGCTCACAAGAGGGGGTGCATCCCTCAAGCTTCAACCACTCGCCACCAACTACTCCATCATGAAATCACACGCTTGAAAAGTAGTTTGAACTCGCCTTAACTTAGAATGAACTCAAGCTCCCATTCCACATCACCCTTCATGCCAAAAAAGATGATGTCAAACCTCCCCACGTGAGGGCCCACACTCCACGTGCGAGCTCTATGTGGGTGACGTCGCTTTTACCAACTCGTAACCTTCATAACATATAATGTATTATCAAACATCTAGAAATATACTATGGTTTTTATAACTCATTACATGGATGAGGGATCCACCCTCATCCATTTGCTACTTTGCTTGATATGGTAGCGTGAGTCCCTTTGGGTTGACGTCACCCTTATATTAACAACCTCACTTCCTCATTAACCAATCGCTACTTCCTTTTATCCAAGTTTGTGTGCATATCATGTTGGAGAGGGGTCACATACCAAAAGGGCCCACATGCCCAATCACTTTCAAACTTTAAAAAATTGATTTTTGACTCTTTTAAAAAATGTGACTTCAGTGCAATTTCTCATAATATAGCATTTTTTTGCCAGTTCGTCACACCGATGGAGAAAAAATGCCATATGGGACATTTTAGTCACCCAAAGCATGAGAAAAGTGGGT
Organism: Pseudotsuga menziesii; assembly: GCA_001517045.1. NCBI lineage: Eukaryota > Viridiplantae > Streptophyta > Pinopsida > Pinales > Pinaceae > Pseudotsuga > Pseudotsuga menziesii. Next base: position 36,091 of record LPNX010321103.1, on the reverse strand, counting down.
CGCGGGGTGAAGGAGGTGCCCTGAGCTTGAAAACGAGCCCAAACATGCCAAAAACGAACTCTGGATCACACTTTTTTTACATTTTGAATTTTTCCATTTAAATTATTAAAAAATGGCTTAAAAAACGGAAAAAATTATTTTTCTCGGAATCGGACGAAACTCTAGGGGGACCTAGTACATGTCCATATGACTCAATACCAATGCTTAACATGCTTATATACATCGACACATGAACTTTAATAACCTCCTAAGGCCTAACCACCAAGACGCAAATTCCAGCTTTGGAGGAGTGGTGAAAAACTCGAAAATTATACATCGCTTATTCAGCATTGCATAATTGACAAGGGAAAAAACTGAAGCACCTTGGAATAATCGGATTGATAGCCAAGTCCTAGGAAGCCAAGTCCTTTACAAAAAGTTTGCCGTGTTAAAGCAATTATTAGAACGCCTCCAAGGGGTATGAACATGCATTTATTAAAAAAGAGGCCTAAAAAAGGCCCTGATGAACCGCAGAACCTTCTGAGTATTGATAATGAACAACTGGCTTGTTTATGACTTCGGTGGCTCACCGGAAATACACTAAGTGCAAAATTAGTGGATAACAGACCTTTTGCTATTTCTCTTAGGCACATTGTATTCCTTAAAAATCGGTTACGTGAGTACTTGTGGGAAAGCTAGATATTTTTTGGCAAGTACCTAGAAAATTTTGAATGGGGGCACCTCCCATGGCTAGTTTGGGTCTACTCAGGTGGATCTATGAAACCTAAAGAGAGAGAACCCTTCTTGTGTGACACTTAGGGGTAGGGTCCTGAGGTTCAACCAGGTTAGCAGCTGATTACTCCTTGCAATCTGAAAGCTATTAGTTGCGCGACAACAGTTGGGAGAACTTAGAAGTGATATAGAAGCTCTCTAAGTTGGTCTGCTTGACAGTCGAACATATGTGCAACTGTCAGACAGAACTGTCATGATGATAAGAAAAATTACATCAAACTTATACAATTGTAGACACGGAAAACAAATTTTGTCCAATTCCTATTAAATGTTTAAGCTAAATTGTCAGCTGCATTATGTTACATTGTATTACAAAACATTAAATCAGAATACCCCGCCATGGCATAGAATTTTTAAATTTTAGATAATACCACAAGAAACTGAAGTCAATGAAACAAATTCATTTTTTAAAGCTAAATGCATCTGGTTTAATTTGTCTGTATGCAATTTTTTATTGAGCCAGGTCCCTTCCTAATATTCCTTTTAATTTACTCCACCCATATGTGTGACATGCTGAATTTTGAGCTGTAATTCAACATCAGTTTGGTCTCCTAACTTCCATAAGATAAATGTTTCAGGAGAGGTCACGTATAATGTACCGCTTTGCAGATCTAGCAGAAAAGCACAATGATGAACTTGCTTACCTAGAAGCATGGGACAGTGGGAAACCTATTGAGCAAGCACGCAAGGTTGAAATACCACTATTGGCAAGGCTAATGAGATACTATGCAGGTCAACTTCTTCACATACTTGTTGTTTTTGTTTTCTTTTAGGTATATGTTTATTGGATTCATCTGTATCTAAAAAGTGGTGAATTCATGGATCATTTTTATACCACTTTTATTTGCTTACCTTAACCAAATGGATTTGTTTAGTTGGAAGTTGTGTCTAGTTCTTGTGTAGCCATGAATCATTACTCTCATATCCTGTAATCACATTGGTCTGTTGTTATTCTCTGAAATAAATCACATTTTGATTTTTGTATGCAACACAGGTTGGGCTGATAAGATCCATGGATTAACAGTTCCAGCGGATGGACCTTATAATGTCCACACCTTACATGAACCTATTGGAGTGGCAGGACAAATTGTTCCTTGGAATTTCCCAATTATTATGTTTGCTTGGAAAATTTGCCCTGCACTTGCTTGTGGAAATACTGTTGTGTTGAAAACCGCAGAGCAAACACCATTATCTACTATATATGCTGCAAAGCTTTTCCATGAGGTAAATATCAATTCAAACATAACATATGGAAATCATAATTTTCAACTCCCTTATTCTTATGTGAGACTGGCATTTTCAAGAAAATTAGAAGGTAATGGAAATTTGACAAGCATTGGTTATGCTACCTCATAGCTAGTTTGTTTGCAACAACTGGAGATTGAACTGCTTTTTGACTGGACAGTGGAAACAGATACAAAATTGTACATCTGTGTTTCTTCTAAACAGAATTTAGAATGAGTTTGATAATACTATACTGAATTTGACAAGCACTTTCATTAATAATTGTTTGTACTCATTTTATCTTGTAAATATCAAGTGTCACTTTGTCAGCATTTGTAGTTTGTATATAGTATCATGTTTGTCTTTCCTGACATGGTTGTCCTTGTGTATAGGATGTCACTGCAACATAATGTGTCCAAACAGATTCGTAACTCTAATTTAGGAATAAGAATAGTCTCTTTCTAAGTTTCTATATATTAGGCAAATAGGTATCCATTTAGGAATTAGAAGTGTCTCTACATATCAAGCAAATAGGTAAGGTGGCAAGTGTATAGAAGTGTCTTTCTTCTTGTCAAGTGCTGGGTTTTCAGGTTACTCGAAAAGTATTTACACCATGTTTGGGGGTGCTTCATGAGATTTGGGATACATGGTGTATGTTCAGCCCTTGGATGGTTCAAGATGGATTGTAGCATGAGAGATAGTCCATAATGGATATGCACACGTGAGATAGCTTGCTCAATGAATGTTTGGTCTCAGTTGATTGTTGGCTTAGTGATCTTTTATGAAGGCATTGAAGATCTCTTGCTTGGATGGTGGACACACTTCATGATGTCTACATTGAGGATTCACTTGGTGGGAGAATGCCCTACATGAGATGTGGAGTATTCTGCGCTAAAGAAGGGATTCAAGCCCTAGATGGCATGTGGCAACTTGGATTTCCTTGTTTGGAGGATTGTAAATGGCTCCGACACACCTGGAGCTTCAATAATGTAATTGCAGGGGGTAGTTGATCCGGTGGAGTACTTTGCTTTGGAGGATAGATGGAGTTTGCAGGGGCTCGAGATAGAGTGGTGTGGACTTTCCTTGTGTAGCCAAGGATGTCTCTATTATTTCATGTGCAAAGCATTTGAAGAAATATTTTTTGAATGCAAAATTGTTGAAGAAAGTTATTGATCAATGTAACTTACAAGTGTTTGTCAAAATCACACAACCAAAATACCATATTGCCCCTATTTGCATTTGTCACATTAGGAAATCCAAAGTGCGAATTGACTTAGTGAGATTATTATTGCTTAAACTTTTTATATGATGAAGAAACCAAGTATTTACGGTTTACACGTTCCTAATGATCATTAGGTTGTCACAAAGCATTTTTTAGTGTATTAGGATCTGAGATCACAACTTCAAGTACCCTTAAAAGTGTGAATTGATATTAAGATACTAAATTATTAACCAATATGAAGTATTGCTCAATAAAATCAATAGAAAATGTAAGAAATGGAAAGCAAGAGTCTAGATTATTAGATCAACTTATGAGATATAGATTGCAAATCATTTACTGAGTTAGATCTAACTGGGGAAATTTTTTAGGGGTGAAATTTAGCCCATGGGCTAATTTTCGAGGTTGTTTTTTCCAAAAAGATATTCTTCATTTTGCATTTTTTTCTAATATGATTCGCCCAAATTCCATAGGAATAAAATGTTTAATCTAAAAATCACCAAAACTATCCAAAAACTATATATATATATTTGCTCGAAACTTCGTTACTTAGTAAGTGTGGCCTTTGGCTTGAGAAACCGAAACCGTGACCCATATATATATAAGTTGCATGAAACGGGGAAACGGGGACGAAACGGGGGAAACGTGACCCCCCAAAATCTTGGAAACAGGGAAACGCGATATATATATATATATATATATATATATATATATATATGAGCAAGAGCGTTTTTTATTTTAAAAAATAGATGTGAAATATAAATCATAAATCATACATGTCGACAAATCATTGCCTATATTGAGATCCAATTCATCAATAACACCCTATGCTTCCCTCCTCTAGGCTCTAGCCTTTGCCTCTAACTTGAATTTTAAACTTGATCTTCCAAGGGCATTAGTCAACAACTCAACACCCTGCAATTTTGATGAAACTTCCTAATCCAATCGTTAAAATAAGGTAGAAAAAATTTCCCATGCTTAATAAGTGATTTTGTTTGAGTGAAGAGTATATTTTTATCAATGTCATGACAAAGGGGTTCAACAATAACCACCACCAACATCAAGGTACATATAGGGGTTGATGTGCTTGATTAAATGCCAATTCCATACCCTCATACATGATAGAATCTGGTGGAAACTTTGCAATCCTGAAATCTTGAAAACTATTAAATCTGCTGAATTTTGAATGGCATCTTAAATTCTACTTTTTACATATGAAGTCCAATGAGGTTGGAACCACTCTCAAACATCCTGAAACAATTAATGGTAATGTTAAAAATTTAAGTAAAAGGATGGAAAATAAAAGATAAGGATGTCACTTTTAAGAATTTAACATTACCATTAATATCACCAAAAACTACTGCTCCATGGCGACATTGTTTTTGGAAACGTGACCTAATTGATTGCAGTCGTATCGAAAACGCGTTGTCGTATGGACAAAACGTGTTTCCATCTCGAAAACATGTTTCATCCATACGAAAACGCGTTTTCGAGCCGTACGGTACGCGTTTCAGAGTTTCGAAACGGGGAAACGCTGGAAATAGGGTTGGGGCCCACGTTTCCTGCAACATATATATATATATATATATATATATATATATATATATATTAGTTTGTTTGCTCAAAACTTCCTCACTTGGTGGGGTGGCCTTTGGCCTGAGAGACCGTGACCTAGGGCATCTATTTTGTCAAAATCACCTAGGGATCACACCTAGCCTGGACCACACCAACTGCCAACTTGGCTAGATTTTGAGGTGTCTTTTTCCAACTAGTTCACCCCTAAGGGGAATTGAACCCAGTTCGCCTTGCTAACGAGACCCACATCTTAACCGAATGAGCTAGCGGGAATTAAATAGTCCAAAACTATATAAAATCCTTAGAAATTTCAATATTTTAAAAAAAATATCGCCAAACATTTTATGGTTGGAAATTTGATAATTAGTAAGATTTTCCAAGGTTTCTACACTTTAAGAAAATTATGGATCCTTAAAATTTTCCCTAACACTAAGCTCAACAATTAAATCAACTTGTATGATAGCTTGCAATAGTAAACATGGACCTAAGAACTAATCACAAAAATCAAAACCTTAGATCCACAATGCAAGTATGAATCCTCAAAGCTAATTTGTAAATGTTTTGCTGTAGATTTCAGATCAGCAATAAGGCATATGACAATAATAAAACTAGCAAGGAACTTGAAATTTAAATGTACAACTTAGCTTACTAGTTAGGCACTTGAAATATTGAAATAAGAGACCAAAATACACCACTATCAATGAGTAAAAAGTGCTAAGTTTGCTTAATTTTATAAGGGTGAGCTTATGATCCTTGTAAAATTGTTTAGGAATTGATCAGTCAAGGAGGGGGAGCGAATCCCCTATTAGTCTCTTGTGATGATTAGATCCAAGCACCCACAAAAATTCAGAAAGAATGATTGATTGAAACATTTCCTCAATCATAAGTAGGGCAAGATGTTGCATCCTCATCTTTTGCTGATTTGAAAACTTCACCATAGGTGTACCCACTGGTGTCATTGGCTTCATTGGTTAGCTCTGATGATGCCTCATATGCTATTGTTTGGTCTTCCTCTATTCACAAATCCTCAATAGGCTAGATGCATGCTCCTTCACCTATCCTTCATGCTCATCTCTCTTCAATTTCTACGATGTTCCTTTAAAGGAATCCTTGTCCAAATCCTTGGGAAAGCTTCTATAATTGATGGTGTAATAGCCTTGAAAGGACAAGGCTTCACAGATCTCACCCAATGCTTGATACTCCCTGAAGTAGGTGGTAGAATCATCATCTTAACCCCTGCTGCTTCTATGTTCCTATGGGTCACTCCTTGAGGAATGATAGCAATAATGATCTAGGTGTTCTTCTGCTCCTTGACAGTGGGACACTATGGGTTGGAATATGGGTATTTCTACCCTTTGCATGAATTTGTCACCTCCATGAGATTGATTGGATCCAACATGTACTGCATCAATCTGGTTCCCTCATTGGCCCACTAGCTGTGTGAGCACATTAAGGGTCTGCTGCAGGTACCTAGCCATCTCTTCCTGTTGTTGTTATCTCATTCTGTCCCTTGGCCAAGTCACTCAGTATCCTAAGCACACTCTCTTCTAAAGGATTTTTCCTGTCTCCCATAACTTCATCTTCCTCTGATGACTTTGATCCTGAGAAGGGTCGTCCTCCACGTCCTCTAACTATCAATGTTTCATGCAATCAAAGTCTAGGAAGATCACTAGCTCTGATACCACTGTAATATCCCCAAGTATACTAGGCTAGAATATCGTGCTGGTTATTGTTTCTAGTTGTTTGTTTTTGTCAAATAGTTTGCATATGTTCATTCAACTTTTTACAAATAGTTTGCATTCATTCTAATAAAGACATTTTGTCAAACATATTGCAAATTCCAAGTACCCATGAAATAAGAGACAACATTAGCATTTTTATTATGAAAGGGAATTCTGATCACCCAAGACAATTCTCTAATGGTTGCTATGGCAGCTGAAATACACCACTGAAAAACACAATAAGCAAATAAAAAACCCGGAATAATGCCACAACTAATATAATGGATGTTGTACCCTCCTCAAACAATTCCCCAAGTCACAAAACCTCCTCAAATGTGATGACGCTTTGCTCCAATGATGGCCGCATCCTCCAAATGACAAGGAATGGCCCCACGCCCCTCTCTAATGCTCCATGACATGCTAAAATGCTTCACGACCTCCTCCACTAGCCTTTGTGGCCTCCTCACTGCTCTCATCCTGCCACAAAAACACACATCCTCCTCTCAAGATGTCCATAGCTTGTCAAATGGGGACTCGGCCCTCACAAGCCTCCTCGGCTCCTCTCTAACCCCCATGGTGTTGCGAGAGGGGGGGATCGGGCTCCTCATAATCCCCCACAACCTTAACAAGTGCCGCGTCCCTCCTGAGATCCCTCACGGCTTCACCAAACCCGTGGATCTGCAAGGGAAACGGGTCAGCCCCTCTAGTCACCCTCTAATGGCCTCCTAAGCCACGAATATCCTCCCCAAATGTCCATGGCCTTGCGAAATCGTGTCTTGGTCGTCAGGAAATAACTTGGCTTACTGTAGATGTTTGTGGCCCCTTCCAAAGATATCAACGTGGCCTCTCTCAGCCCCACGACATTGGAAAATAAGGGATCAAGCCCTCTACTAAACCCCAATGAATATCCAAGTGCCATGTCCCTATAGAGAAAATGAATTCGGCCTCCTTACGGAAAATCGCCCAGCAAGTCGCTACACCTAAAATTGGAGAAAAATTGCCAAATTATGCACAAATGAAAACCCTAAGTGGATTTCCTTATGTCTAGAAAGGGTGGATCTTGCACCACCTAAACCAAACATTGATGGAAGGGTTTTGCCAAACCTTAATGAAAACTTTGGTTCACAAGAACACTCCACAAGAGATCAAATCAAAACATAACAATCAACGTGCGGCGTTACTCCTTAAATATTTCGTTGGTGCCCCCCTTCTAGATCTTTTCCCTTTGACTTATTCCTCATGACCCTTAATTAAATGTCACTTTAAAACTATAATATCTCTTAGCTAAGTGACAATAAATAAATCCCCCCTGACTCCCTTTCTCATTGACTATAGCCTACGAAAGTCATATAGGCTAGTACGTCATCCTCTTATTGATCGAGTGGAAGGGGACATCACAATTCATCATCATGGCATGTCATAGTAGTAATAGTGGCATATATCTGATCATCGCGTCATGTATCATCACATCAAAGGGGAGGCCCAAGAGCAGCAAAGATGGGCCTCAATACTCTGGAATGAATCTTGCTCATAAAACAAAAATAAGTCTGGATTATAGTATGCCGACAAAATGTGGCATAACAACACCAATAATACAACATCATCATATATAGTCACTAGGAAGTATCTATATGTCAAGAGAATGAGGCAACTACATGAAAGAAGCATCCCATCATAAAACGACCATCAACCTAACCATCAACCAAGAGAAATGAACATCCTCGACCAAAAATATTTATCAAATATCCATCTTGAAGTAGAGAAGAAACTACATGAAGATGTAGATCCCCCAAGCTCCATCAAGATGCTCCTAGGTACTAACTGAAAACCCAATGTGGAACCTCATACAATATGAGGCATAATAGGCATCCTATTTTGCTTCATTTGTTTTGAAACTCATTTTGTTGCTATCATTGGATAGCTATTTGTCCATTATGTGGATGTTGTTGGATAGTGAATTACTCCATTAAGAGTTGGGTTTGTTGCCGTTGTTACTCTTGCTTTTTTTCAAAGAATTGAGTGAGGGCAGACTCTTGGTAGCTGTGGGGTTCCTCGGAAGAATGACGAGGAGCCATGGCACAATACAAAAATACACTTTATGTCAATCTGACACTGAACACTATGAAGCCATATGCGAGTTAAAGCAACAATATTGTTAGTTTGTTTGTGGTACATATTTCTGCCCAATAATTTACAACACAGGTTTGCAAGAATTCCTGGTATACTTGTAGCATTCCTGGTATACTTGAGGGAGCAAAATAAATTCATAGTGATGTGAATTGCAAATAGACATACTGCGGCCATGGAAAATTTTCAGAATGTTGTGGAAAATGCAATAGAATACTAAAATTTTAGAGTTTGAGAAATAATGGGGTTACCCCATGTCGATGGCCTGAAAACGGGAATAAGGGTGTTAACGATCCGGTGGATCACTTGAACAACTTGGAGATGGGAATTCAAAGAGAATTCTGGGAAAAAAAGGTCCCAAAATGGCTGGAATTGTAGAACTTTAAAAAACTCTAATCTTTAGGCCTTGATACCAACTGATATATGCATATTGAACAATAATGCAAATACCCACATACGAGATTGAGAAAACACAAGTGATCAAGTATGCAAGCAACAAGAAGAGTTGAGAATCTTTTTTGGAGATACTGCATATGCTGTTTCTGATCTGTACATACTACATAGGCTGTACACTCTATATTGTATTATATATATAGGAATACAAAGTTGGTCAAGAGTGATCATCTTTGACCATGTCTCTGAGATGTACACATATAAAACTAAAAAGGTAGGTGAGTGATCATCTTTGACCAAGTCACCTAAAAGGACACAACTTAAAGGATATGGATTAGAGAAATGAAGTACAAATATAATACATGTTTGGGCAAACATCCCCTAGACTAAGTCGCATCAATAAGGTGGAGCTTATTTTAATGTCAATTATCCATTTGAGAATAATTATGCATTTACTGAAGGCATATGAGATTGACACAGTATTTCCTGTTTTTGGTTTCTCAAACTGCCTTTTTGAGCTAGACAATAGACTTAGCTTATCAGATACAGAGAAGTAGGGCACATGAGTAATCGCATAACTTAGGTCTGCATGACATCAATAGATATTTGTCACTTTCACTAAATGATATTGGGTTGCAACTTGCACCTAACAAAGAAGGTAATTCACTTTGTGTTGATGTTTACGGTCAACCACATTGAAACCTATTTGGACCAAAGCTTGCAAGACAATAAAATTTTCCCTTGTAATTGGCATCAAATGGTTGATTGGACTATCCTATATTTCTATTTCTATTATCAAAACCAGCAAAACAGAATAAAGACAGTCAAAACTTTTAGGGTCAAAACAAACATTTCTTGGTGCTTCTTTTTCTGATATATTTATTTTGATAATACCTAACATTACAAGGAGATAATTTATTTTAGAGTTAGGACAATTACCTTTATTTCTCTCATTCTTTAGTTTACATTGTACAATGTAAAAAACAATGCAGGCTGGACTTCCCCCAGGTGTTCTGAATATAATTTCAGGATATGGTCCAACCGCTGGTGCAGCTATGGCAAATCACATGGATATTGATAAGGTTAGTTAATTGCCCCTCAAACTATTTTATTTTTTTATGATTGTTAAATTTTATATAACAAGTCCAGAATCTTTCAATGTGTAAGAAATTTCATGGATACTTAGGTGCTTTTATTATACCGTGTCTTGCATGAATATATACTTTTTTTTGTAAGAATACTTCTTATATTTACAAGGAGATATTTATTACAACCACACCCAAGGAGGTTTTTGAACCCAGGTCTCTGCGTTAACACAAACCCAATCACCTGGCTGCTTGCCATTAGACCACACTCCTGTGGGCGCATGAATATATACTTGATTTTATGTCTTTTGATATTCATCTGCGATTGCAATTTATGGCTAGACTGTCTTGCATGATTATGTACTTGATTTATTATTTTCTTCTTTTTCATCTGAGATCAGTAAGGCATGAACTTCCAACAGGTAGAGAAGGAAAAAATAGCAGAGAAAATCTTTCTGCGCTATTTTCCTTGCATTTCCAAACAGTGTCCCATTTTATTTATTGGTCTAAATGCCTGTCTGACAATTCCTCAGCTAGTTTTCCAACAGTGTTGTAAGGGCAAAATTTTCCACCCTCCCTCCACATCTAATTTTGTGAATTTTTCATGAAACTATTTCAAGCTCAAGAATCATTGTTCTTCTTCTTTTTTGTTCTGGTTTGGGTCTAATGTGGTGTTTGAGAAATCTAAGCTCTCTTTCCTTCAGGGTTTTCATGATGGTATTGCAGGTTTTGATGGACAGTCCCATCAAAAGAGGTGCTTGCATTCCTAGATTCACACAGCAGGAGATGGGGTGTAATGCTCAAGGAGAAAAGTTGGGAAAAGTGGGCATGAGTTCAAAGGAAGAGCAGCAGTAAATGTTGTTTTGTTTAGCAAGAGAAGGGTCAATTTTCTGAGCAGGAAAAGTGAGCATGGATCCCAAGAACTATTAACAGAGAGGGGGCCGTATTGCTGAGTTCATAGAGGTCTTACAATAGTGTTCCTGTTGCTGTAGATTGCACATAGTGTGAGGAGGTGAAGCTGCTGTCTAGTTGATACAAAACAGAGTTGAATTTTGTGCACACTAAACAAGGAAGAGTTTGTTGCCACATGATGACTGTATAGAGGAGGTCGTACTGTTGTACCTTGCACAGAATTCAAGGAAGAAAGTTGTAGCAAGTTCTGAGTAGTTTGGCACACAAGACGAGAAGTTTGAGGGTACATAATTTTTGTTTTGTTCTAAGATTTTCTTGCTGTACTGTACTGCTGTTCCTTTCTTTCAGCTCATTTTTAAAATTTCTCTTGTCGACTAGTTTTTCCCTTAGGGGGCTTTTCCAGGGTCTTTGGACCAAATCACTGTGTCCAATGTTTATTACAGTCTGTTGTTAATTTCATTTTCCGTTGCAAATGTTGGCTTAGTTACAGTATTTCAGTTAAGAATTTTAAGTCAAACGTGTGTTGTTAAAAATCACAGTACCGATACTCTCGTTTCCGGGAACGCGGTCAGATTTGTTAATTTTAAAAGCAAATAAAAAACTAAGAAAAAGAAAGAAGTTACTCTAAAAAAAATCAACCCACAAAATGAGATGACATGGATCCCCCCTGGGTGGATTGGGTGCGGGTGCTTGGCTTCCCACTTGTTTCTCTTTTTATTAATGATAATTACAATGAAATAATACTTATGCTTCTTTGTAGAATATGAATCACAATTTTACAAAATTTAAGGCTTTAAAGTTGCCCAAAGAAGAGGTAGAGAGAAAGGTGGTGTTATCACACAAAGTATAGCTACCCATTGAAGGTATCCTATCCGGGACGGTAGAGGTAAGGTAGCTAACCGGTGACACCACAAGGGCCTCTTCCACTATTGATGAAGGGTAGTTGTCACACTAGACGAGCTCTTGTCACTTTAGATCAATCTAGAGAATGATCAAGGGGGAGACCTTACTAGCCTATGAGGGCTAGCGAACCTACTTAAGACACTCTAAGGGTTTTGCAACGAGTACAAGAGGTGAATAATGAGTAAGTAAATCTAGATTTAGGGAATGGATGTAGTAGGTGAGGTTAAAGCCAAGTCAGAGAGGCTTAAGATAATGAAAATTTACCAACTTGATAAAAAATGTATTGCAAAGAGTTTAAGAATGTAGATCTAGATCGATCGAGTCTAAATAATGAAAACCCTAATGAGATCCACTAAGTTTTATGCAATAATGGACAAAGTGGAGACAAGAGAGTGGATCGGGAAAATAAATGATTAGATCTGGACACTTGAAGAATAGGTCTATGGATTTAAAGTATGTTCAAGCATACCCACCTGATAGATCTGAATATTTGACCACCCACACAGGGAAGGCGCCCCACCTAGAGTAGACTAGTGCTAGATTCCAGGGAAAATGGAGTCAGATTTCGACGAAACTTGAGATCTAAGGTTTAATTAATTATCTCTAAGTGGGTTTTGATGGCTGTCATCAAATAAGTATCCGATCTATTAGATCTACAAAACTAGGGTTTTAATAATGAGGGTTTTGAGTGACAATTGAATAAAAATATTGAAAACAATACTAACCTTGTAGATCGTACTTGAAAATACTTGCGACAGCCTCACTCATCAATGATCCTTCCACTTAGTTACAATACCAAGCAAGATCCAGTAGCTTTCGGTGTAAAACATGTTTCTACAAAGAGGTAAAGTGCCCCCTTCAACTGCAAATCCGAACTACCGAAGTGAGATTCGATTCACAAATAAAGAAGAACTATGCATGTCGTCTAGAAGAGAAAAAATCAATGCACAAAAGACAATGGGTCACTCCTAAGATGAAACGATTTGCCCGAAAGATGATGCAAGACGTCTTAGCAATATCCTTCAACCAAGTCGCTACCCTGCAATAGTTTAGTACGACCTCCACAAAATATAGATCGAATGTATAAAAGATCCATTGGAATGTCTAAGCAAAAGGCATAACAATCACGAGCAAGTACATTCACAAAGCTTCCAAGATTCTCCAAAAAGTTTTCTTATATTTAATATTCTCAGAGCCAAAAGTCCCTTTACAATGAGAGAGCATATGAATATATCCGATACACAAAACCTAGATCCAAAAAGGTCAAGGGCCAAGATCAAAAGATACAATCACTCTAATCAATGCCTAAGATTAGCCGGATAGCTAAAACATGGATCCACTCACTAAAGAAGGGGGCGCACCCACTAAATGTGCTCAAGGAGGGGGTGCACCACATAAAAGATGTGTAATAACATGACACAGCACATGGTGGGGCTAGGAGGTTATGCAAATATTTCACTAGCATGGCCCCATGGCACAATAACAAAATATAATAATCAATCATAACATGGAGTGATCAAAATCATTAGGACGTCCCCCTCAAAATACATCAAAACGCCCTCAAAGTGGAGAATGCTAAGACATGTGGACCCCATGAAGAGAGAAGATGATGTCGGATAATGAAGGTGACTCCTAATTAGCCATCTTCATCATTAAAATACTGCCTCGGGAACATAAAACTCCTCATTTCTCACTGGTGTATGAACCTTGACGTCAACTGATTGCAAAAATGTGCCTCGACACCGTAGCAATATGGTACAATCCACTGGATACACCCTATGTTTCCCTCAGGCACCCTAGGAGAACTCACCATCAACTGAAAAGCATTTTATTTTGATTTCTTGGGGCCAAATTGCTACAAAATGCTAAAATTACCCATATCTCATCTGCAAGTGCCTAAAACTGAAAACTGGTTGCATCAATGAACTCAGAGTGTCCAAATATACTAGGAATGAGTACCAATACACCATATGTCCATAAAAATGTATGTCAGAGGCTCCATCCATGTCAGAAAAATAGTAATAATAAAGCTATGTTGCTAGGGCACTCGTACGCGGGGGTAGGGTATATGTACCCGTACCGGGTACTTGGGTACTCGTAGGGTATGTCTCTTGTCGTACCTTGTCGTACCTCGTACTGGGTCCACATACCCAAGACTCCGTTATAAAAAAAGGGGTACTTATAGGCGAAATGGTACGTCGTACCCCGTGTTTGGGTACTTTGTACCCCACTTTTGGGTACTCTGGGGTACGAACGACTCAATAAAATGCAATTCATTGGGTAAAATGTAATGACCCCCCACCAAATCTGAACTATTTTTTTGCTAACTACGTATGGAGTCTGGTTCAAAACTTATCTCAAGCACTTTGCAATACTGTTCAAATTCCATTGAATATTGTCCAAATTTGGTAGATTGATTTTACATTGATTTACAATGAATGTTTTTATGGTTTTGTGTTCAACACTCATGGAACATAATTTGACTGCCAAATGTGCACATAAAAAATATACATGTGTTTGATATTGAGAAATACACTCACATCAACACAGGAATATATTTGGCAATTTTCAATCTGAATGTTCATTGTTCAAATAATCAAATGTTCATTGTTCAAATAATCATCGAATGTATAATTATGAATCATGATTCATAATTTATGAAGAAATCTATATACATGTATGAAGTGACTATGACATACATATACATACATATATATATATATATATATATATATATATATCAAAGTAATCAACTGCTCTAAACAAGAACCTCCAGTGTATACTCATTTATTGATTTGACCGTTTTTCTAGTCAAGGGTGAAGGTGAATAAAACAAGGTAAGGCCAAGGGAATGACTTGACACTTCACACTGTAGGCATCTAGGCTGAAGGAAAAGGGTATCCACACAATACATAAGTAGGACTAGCTAAACAATAACGAATGATAGTGTCTCACAAATGGGTGGAATAAGGAGAAGGCTCTGCTAGACTCTAGACAAACAACCTTTTAAAAGTAGTTTATTTGCACAACAAAAGATACTAGTTAACCTCCAAAGGCAGGTGCCCTGGAAATCCTTCTGGGCTTACAGAAAATGACAAAGACACAACCCTTACAGGTCAGTCTCACCTTGTTGCCCTATGGGGGAAAATGAGTTGTACAATATACAAAGAATGAGCGCTCATCCTTAGGCAATCAACTTTTTTAAAGCATTTACTTCTTTTAACTTGCCATCCTCCAAGAGAAGGTGCCTTGAATAGCTTTGCGGATTTTAGATAATGGCTTGGTATGACCTCCATTGCCCGCCACCATCCATAAGTGCGATAGAGTGACCACCCTATTTCCCTTTGGGGGAAAACGACTTCACATCATACAAAGGATGAGTGATCGTCTCTTGGCAACTGGCTAACTTTAATTTTATTTGCAACAATGTCTAAAGACACTTTTTGTTTTGTTGGATGGGCATCCATTTAGAATAAGCATTTAAGTTCTGATGCCTTAGTGTATAAAGACACTTTTGGTAAAGACCACTTGTGTTCAAGACCTAGAGGAAGACAATCCTTGTGATAAGAATCACAAACCAACACTGAGACACAATTCAAACATGGAGACCTGTTCCAACATAGAGGTGAAGGTGGGGGAAATCCTAGATGTCACTAGTCAAGTTACAAGTCGAGGTTAAGGAGAAAGAAGGGAAGACAAAAGATGGATGGAGACAGTGAGGATGGTGCCAAGGCTAACAAGTTGTGTCCCCTAAAGGAAATGACCAAATCCATACTACACATAGGGCATGACCAATGAGTATACAAAGGAATCTCTTGGACATAGTAGCTAGATCATTTATACTTTAGATTCCAATAAGACCAATATAAAGTAACACCAACATACAACCACTATCAACTGAATCTCACTACTCAAATAGATAACAGAGCAAAATCAAAATCCATATGTACAAATCCATAATGTCACCTGGGTCATATACCTGCATTGATCTGAACAATATGAAGGGAGTGAAACACTGTTGCTGTTGTACATCATGGACATTGTCATACACTCTGTTCTAGGTCATGAAAATGGCTAACTCAATCATCAAATCTAAGGTCACGAGGCTCAGTCATGGCATAGAACTGGTCAATCTGGATGCTCTGGATCTGTTGAAAGTGGGAGATCATCAATTGGTGGCTCATCATCTGCTGATCTCAAAGTAAAGAACTGGCTCAAAGAATTGCTTAGGACTGCTCAGGAAAAATGGTAGCCTAGCTACTATGTATGTGATAATAGGTGGCTCCCGGATGGCTTAAATCTTGAAAATTTTGCCAGAGTGCCTCTCTATATGTTTGTCAATTGCTGCAAAACAGCGAACAAACTTATGCTAAATGTGCTAGATTAATCAGTTAAAGCATAAAAAATTTAGCATAGAACTCAAGTACTTTAAACGATATGAAAATATAGAATGCAAGTACTTAGTTTTGGGAGTTGGATCTATGAAAAGTAAGCCTTTTAAAATCAGATCTAAACATATAAATTCAAATGCAAATCAAATTATTTTATAATATTTCTTATGCACTAAAATGATTAACACTATTGAAAGTAACTAGTAATCGGAAAAAATTAATTTTGAAATGGTGAACGTTGGGTCGTGGAGTCAGCTTTGGTGGAACACCGAGGGGCTATGTCTTTCATAAGAAATTGAATATGCGGAGGATGCAAACAAGCTCAACCCCTTCTTCAAGTGCGATCACCTGCAAACTTGGAAATCCTTGCACAAAAATGGTTAAAAGCTTGGTGCCATCTACAACAGAAACTGTTAGTTTTTCAACATTCAAGCTAGCATTATGTTAGGATCTTTAACTGAGAGAACAACAAGTACAACAATCAAACACAAGAGACAATGAACACAGTGTTTTTCCTCGGGGAAACCATAAATGGATAAAACCCCGCAACTTCCTCAGAGATAGAATCAACACAAAAGGTAAAACCCCAAAACAATAAGATGCTCTCCCGACAGCAATAACCTTCTTCTTATCTAGCCCCAGTGTCTTCTCCTTCCTCAACTATGCGCTACACTTGAGTGTGTATGTGATGTGTACTAAATAGAGAGTCCAACTCTCTATTTATACTAATCCCGACATGACTAAAACCCTACTAGGGCCGACCTCTCTAGGAGAGTCTAATAACCCTAGTGCCCTGGAACTGCGGGGACTTTAACCCTTAGACAATAGGAGGGTTACCCACAATGACTTGACATGACTTGTTTACATTATAGATCTTCCCAATTGGAACATCGGGGCATGACATGACATAATAACATCCCGGAATAAACATCGGGTTACAATAGATAAGAAATACAAATGAATACATTCCGAAGTTACAATTACATCAACACTCCTTAACTAGGAAGGTATTCTCTTGACACAATTTTCATCACTGGTCTTCTTCTCCGGATCTTCTCGTCATCTGCATCTCCAAGTCATCTTCATCTTCAAGTCATCTTTATCTTCATGCCATCTTCTTTTCTGGATCTGGATCATCACTCGATCTGGATCATCATCACTGGACATCATCACTGGATCTGGATCATCACTCGATCTGGATCATCATTGGATATCATCACTGGATCTAGATCATCACTCGATCTGGATCATCACTGCTGGATCTGGATCATTACTCAATCTAGATCTCTCGTAGTCATCATAATTGGATCTGGATCATAGCTCGATTTGGATCTCCTCTGGTCATCATCATATGTGCTATCTCATGATTCTTCTCGTCACAGGAAGTTCTACAGAGCTAGCCTTCTTTCATGCTGGTTGTAGGCCTAGCCATCATGTAGGTCTTCTTCAGCGCTTATATCTGACCTACTCGTCAGAAAGCATGCACTCACATCTGACCTGGTAGGAACCAAATCCTACACCCTCGTCAGAATGGCCCCTAGTCCCAGACTGAGCTACCTGGTAATGGACCAGGTGCCTCCATCCTCCCAGAGAATGGTAGTAGCCCTTATATCTGACCTACTCGTCAGAATGGCCAGCACTCACATTTGACCTACTCGTCAGAAAGGCATGCACTCACATCTGACCTGGTAGGAACCAAATCCTACACCCTCGTCAGAATGGCCCCTAGTCCCAGACTGAGCTACCTGGTAATGGACCAGGTGCCTCCATCCTCCCAGAGAATGGTAGTAGCCCTTATATCTGACCTACTCGTCAGAATGGCCAGCACTCACATTTGACCTACTCGTCAGAAAGGCATGCACTCACATCTGACCTGGTAGGAACCAAATCCTACACCCTCGTCAGAATGGCCCCTAGTCCCAGACTGAGCTACCTGGTAATGGACCAGGTGCCTCCATCCTCCCAGAGAATGGTAGTAGCCCTTATATCTGACCTACTCGTCAGAATGGCCAGCACTCACATTTGACCTACTCGTCAGAAAGGCATGCACTCACATCTGACCTGGTAGGAACCAAATCCTACACCCTCGTCAGAATGGCCCCCAGTCCCAGACTGAGCTACCTAGTAACGGACCAGGTGCCTCCATCCTCCCAGAGAATGGCAGTAGCCCTTACATCTGACCTACTTGTCAGAATGGCTAGCACTCACATCTGACATGGGAGGAACCTAATCCTTTAGCCATGACAGAATGGCTCAGCCCTTACATCTGACCTGCTCGTCAGAATGGCTCTTTCAGTCCCAGACTGAGTGTTCCTGGTAACTGACCAGGTACCTCCATTCTCAGAATGGCATTTAGCACTCATATTTGACATGGAAGGAACCAAATCCTCTCACCATGACAAATGGATCAGCCCTTATATCTGACCTGCTTGTCAGAATGGCTCTCGGACTCGTCACTTCCCCTTGGAAGGGACCTCGATCTGGAGAACACCAAGCTTCTCCCTGAAGTACTCAAACTTCACTATGGTCAATGGCTTCGTCAACACATCAGCTATCTGATCGTCCGTCGCAACATACTGGAGCTTCACTACTCCCCTTTGCACCATATCCGTGATATAGTGATACTTGATCTCGATATGCTTCGACTTGTCATGGAACACTGGATTCTTTGATAACTTCACACAACTCTGGTTGTCACAATGTATACAAGTAACATCTAACTGGAGATCAAATAAATCAGACAGTAGCTTCCTCAGCCATACTGCCTCACAACTAGCTGAACAAGCTGCGACATACTCTGCTTCAGCTGTACTCAGTGCCACACAGGATTGCTTGCTGCTAAACCAAGAGATCACACCTGATCCCATACTGAAGCAACACCCTGAAGTGCTCTTCCTATCGATGGCACTGCCTGCCCAATCTGAATCAACATAACCCTCCAGGTTAATCTTTTGATTCGTATCGTACTTGAGCCCATAATCAACTGTACCCCTTAGGTACCTCAGAATATGCTTTGCAGCAATCAAGTGAACATTTCTCGGATCTGTCAAGAACTAGCTCAAAGTGTTCACAGCAAAGCAAATGTCTGGTCTCATGTTCGTCAGGTACATCAAGGACCCAATCATCTGACGATACATCGTAGCATCAACTGACTCTGATGAAGCATCGCTCAATAGCTTCAGGTTCGATGCCATAGGTGTGGCCATAGCCTTGCAGTCCATCATCCCAAACCTCTTCAGGATCTCTACTGCATACTTCCCTTGTCCAAGGAAGATTCCATCTGTGCTCTACCACGCCTCCATACCTAGAAAATAATGCATCATACCCAAGTCCTTCATTTCGAACTCGGCAGCAAGCTTTCTCTTCGTATCAGCAATCAACCCATCCATACTTGTCACAAATAGATCATCTACATATAGTAGAAGCATCCCTGGGTTGCCATTTTCAACCTTGTAGTAAAGGTTGGAATCTGCTTTACTCTTGGTAAAGCCCAAACTGGATAGAAAGCTGTCAATTCTGCCGTACCATGTGCTGGGTGCTTGTTTCAAACCGTACAGGGATTTCTTCAATATGCACACATGAGACTCCCTGCCATGTGTCTCAAAGCCGAGTGGTTGTTCTACATACACTTCCTCTTCCACTACACCATTCAAGAAAGCAGTCTTGACATCCATCTGGTGTATCTTCCATTTCATTACTGCAGCCAGAGCAAGTACTGATCTGATGGAAGTCTATCTGGCTACAGGTGCAAAGGTTTCTTCATAATCTATTCCTTCTTTCTGAGAGAAACCCCAAGCGACAAATCTCGCCTTATATTTTTCAATGCTACCGTCTGTAGCATGCTTGATCTTGTAGATCCATTTGGAAGTTACAACTGACTTCCCTTCTGGTCTTGGGACAACATCCCAAACATCATTCTTCATGATCGATTGATATTCTTCGATCATAGCATCCTTCCATTCTTTCCATTCTGTCGCTTCTTCATAACTGGAAGGTTTTTTATCAATGAAATCATATAGTAAAGCTACATACCCGGAGCAGGATCTGGTCCTCTTTCTTTCTCTGTGATTCTCTTCTGGAGCCCCATATCTTTTCGCACCTTGGAAAAGTTCTTATACCCAAGCAGGTTTCCTTTTATGAGGGTTCTTCTTCAGAGGTGGATCTACAGGTCTTTGTGGTTCTTCAAATTCTCGATCTTCTTCTTGAGCTTCTTCATTCATGGCTGTTTCATGAATTCTGGGTGCTTTTGCTTCTTCGGATTCTTCAGCAGGTTTCTTTCTGGATTTGTTGTAAGTTGTGTCTTCATCAAATGTCACATCCCTGTTGATGTCAATCTTCTTGAATCTTGGGAAGTATATTCTGTAAGCCTTCGAGCTTTCAGAGTATCCCACAAATATACCCTTCTTTCCTGAAGGATCTAATTTTGTTCTCTTCTCTTTTGGAATGTGTATGTACACAGGACAGCCGAATATTCTGAGATGGCTGACTTTTGGTTTCTTGCTGGAGAAGACTTCTTCAGGAGTCTTTTTCTCGAGTACTCTATGTGGAGTACGGTTCTGTACATACACCGCTGTTTTGGCAGCTTCCGCCCAAAGATGCATAGGAAGGTCTTGATCATGAAGCATTGCTCTTGCAGCTTCCATGATAGTTCTATTCTTCCTTTCTGCAATCCCATTCTATTGTGGATTATAAGGAGTGGATAACTCCCTCTTAATCCCTGATTCTTTACATAGCTCTTTGAATTCATTCGAAGTGAATTCTCCGCCATTATCTGATCGAAAGGTCTTGATCTTCTTTTCAGTGTGATTCTCGATCAAGGCTTTGAATTCCTTGAACTTGCTGAATACTTCGTCTTTGTTCTTCATGAAGTAAACCCATGTCTTCCTAGAAAAGTCATCAATAAAAGAAACATAATATGCATACCCGCTTAGTGAGTTTGATGACATACAACCGCATACATCGGAGTGGATGATTTCCAAGATTCCTTTTGCTTTGCTTTCCATGCTTGGAAATGTCTTCTTTGTATTCTTTTCTTTCGCACATCCTTTCCAGACCCCATCATGTTTTGCTTGGATTTCTTGAAGACCTTCAACAACTTTGCTTGCAATAAGTAGTGCTCTGTAATGCACATGTGCAAGCCTTCTATGCCAAAGTTCACTTGGCTCTACTGTGTCATGGACCAAGGCTTGTTCTGGATGGCCCTTTAATTTGTACAATCCTCCTTCTTGTTCTCCAATCACCACAGCATCATCGATAGTCTTTCCTTTTGGCCACATGATGACTTGACCATCTATGAATGCAACCTTCATTCCTTTTGCATCTAATGCAGATATGGAGAGGAGGTTCTTCTTGAGTCCTGGCACAAACAATACTTCCTTCATTGTTAGAGACTTTCCAGAGTCTAGCTTATAGGAAGATTCCCCACTACCTTTTATTGGATATTGGTAGTCATCTCCTAGCTTCACCTTGTGAGGTGATTCATGTTCTGACAGTCTCACAAGGGATTCCTTGAATCCTGTCATATGTTTGGAAGCCCCGCTATCTATGAGCCAATCATTGCTTCCATGAGTAATGTTTCCTGTGAGAGCGGAAATCAAAACACATTCATCCTCGCTTGAAGAATATTCACTTTCATATCTGGTTCTTTTCTTGGATGGTTCATCATCCTCTGCAGCATGAGCATGATGTCTTCTTTTGTTGCTCCTTTTTGTTTCTTAGGACAATTTCTTGCATAATGTCCCGCTTCATCACATGTATAACATATGATCCTAGACAAATCTTTTCTAGTGTTATCTTTGTGATAGTGCTTACCTCTAGAGTGATGAGATCTTCTTTTGGTTGACTTGGAATTTACTGTGAGAGCTTGATCTTCACTTCCCATCTTTTCTTTTCGAGCTTCTTCTTGAGAGCACTCTTCCCATAGTCTGCTGAACTTGACTAACTTCTTTCTAGCACAGATTCCTTGGATGAATGAATCCCATGACCTAGGAAGGCCATTCAAGGTAGTCATCACAATCTCTGCATTTTCCACTTCTTCATCTACTGCTTCCAGTTGTTCCTTGATCTGAGAAACTCTTGTGAAGTAAGACTGGATTGTTTCTGCATTCTGAATCTTCACATTCTTCAGTTGGTTTCTCAGAGTCATCTTCCGGTTTATGTTCTTCCCTTCAAACAATTTGGTTAGGGCATCAAACATAGCTTTAGGTGTCTTTATGGAGGACACCTGTGGTATGAGATGATCCTTGATAGAATCAGCAATGATTCTCTTTGCTATAACCAACTTCTTCTTATGCAAGGCCTTAGCCTCATCTCCCTCTGGAACTGGAACCTCCTCATGGATGTAGGAGTCTAACTTATTCTCTTCCAGGACCAGGGAGATCCTATACTTCCAAGCTCGGAAGTTATCAGCTCCCTCAAGCTTTTTATCAAGCTTGGTGTGATGAGACATCTTAACTGAGAACCTCAAATGGAAATACAAAAGATTTTAGATCTTACCAGGTCAAGATGTCGGATCTGAATTTTGAGTTGAAATCCTGTAGAGCTGGTTCAAGAGCAAATTAGGGTTTTGCTTTTCCGGAGTTCTGTCCCACCAAATGCTTTGAAATTGATCCCTAACTTCGATTTTGGGGAGGATATCAATCCAAGCCTGGGCTCACTGAAAAATTCCTCTTCTGTGAAAAGCCCTAATTTTCGGCAGTAGTGTCGGGTCCAAAACTGAAAAACCTCAGAATTGGATTCTGCTTCGACAGAAAGATGCGCCCTAGGGAGGAGAGTTATTCCACCCTACTTTGGATGAAAATCTGTGGAGAGAGATCCACAAAATAGGAAGCCCTAGTTCCGGCAGCTGCACAGTGTCTTCTTCTCAGGTAAACATTCAAGCTAGCATTATGTTAGGATCTTTAACTGAGAGAACAACAAGTACAACAATCAAACACAAGAGACAATGAACACAGTGTTTTTCCTCGCGGAAACCATAAATGGAGAAAACCCCGCAACTTCCTCAGAGATAGAATCAGCAGAAAAGGTAAAACCCCAAAACAGTAAGATGCTCTCCTGACAGCAGTAACCTTCTTCTTATCTAGCCCCAGTGTCTTCTCTTTCCTCAACTATGCGCTACACTTGAGTGTGCATGTGACGTGTACTAAATAGAGAGTCCAACTCTCTATTTATACTAATCCTGGCATGACTAAAACCCTACTAGGGCCGACCTCTCTAGGAGAGTCTAATAACCCTAGTGCCCTAGAACTGCAGGGACTTTAACCCTTAGACAATAGGAGGGTTACCCACAATGACTTGACATGACTTGTTTACATTATAGATCTTCCCGATCGGAACATCGGGGCATGACATGACATAATAACATCCCGGAATAAACATCGGGTTACAATAGATAAGAAATACAAGTGAATACATTCCGAAGTTACAATTACATCAACAGAAACTTGGAAAACACTAGCATTAAACAAAATGAACATACCATTCTAAGAGATCTACTTGCAAATGAACAATAAGATTATGAAGCAAACAAGCTTTTCTAATCTTATCTTATTGGGATACAACTCCCCTTCAAAGGCCAAATTCAACCAACATTAAGCAAAGAAAACAAGACAAATTATACCTCATAAGCACTTGACAATTACCATCCACACATTAAAAGCGTCACACCATAGATCTGCCTCCAAAGCCTTTATTATTCCAAATACCTATTACAAACTACAATAGCATAGCTACAACAGCCTTTCGGTCCTTTGACCATCATGAGAAAATGAGAAACAAAGCCTTGCTTAAATAGAAAACCTTATGCCCAAGAGAGGGCACACTTGCCAAAGAAAACGATTTGCTTGGAAGGAAAGAGCTGAGGATGAATGATTTGTGGATTGGATAGTGGCAAGATCCAAAAATTAGAAAGACAACTCCCAAAACTCAACCTTATCTCAAAAAGATGCGCCCCCCTTTGAAGAAAAACGCCCCCACTTGGAGAAGGAAACATCCATGCTTTGATTTACTTGGAAACAACATGATTTGACCTTCCAAAATCCTTAGGATACTTGCCTCTTTACTTTTCCAACTCACGAAACTATTTTTCGACAAGTTTCTTTTACTTTATGAGTTACTGAATTTTTCACTTTTTCTAATTTTTTGTTTTTTTTGGGTTTTTCGAGTAATAATTAATTTTGGACATAAATAATTACTCAAAAACTTAGGAAAGTGGGTTTAGGGGTTAAGTGGGTGCTCTAAGTTAGAAAACGACCCCCATGGCAAAAACAACCTCATAGTCCCACTTTTATGACTTGGAGAAATTTTACAATTAACTTAATAAAAATAAGCTTGGAAAAACATAATTTTTTTTCTTTCTTTTTTCTGGAAATTAAAAAAACCTATGGGGGACTTAGTACATGTTCATACAATTAAAAAACAATGACTAGCATGGTAATATATATTGTCACTTAGCTTTTAATAACCTCCCAAGGCCTAACCACCAAGACAATTATTCCAGCTTTGGAGGCTTGAGTGAAAAACTCGAAAATTATAAATCGTTAAAAAACGATATATAATTAACAAGGAAAAAAAACACCTTGGAATAATGCATTAATGACTAAGTCCTAGGAAGCCAAACCTTTTACATAAATTCATCATGCTAAGTCATTTTATTACAATTCCCCGTGGGGGTATGAACATGTTAATAAAAGATAAAGGGCCTAGGAAGGCCTGAATGGACCTCTAAACTCAGAATTTGAACAAGTAATTATTCATCTTTGGCGGCTCACTTGAAAGTCCAATTGAGTGCAACTCAGGTGGCAATAGGAGGCAACCCTTAAATTGTGCAAAGCTGCTACAAACAGTCTGCTTAAAAAAGGGGAGGACGGTCAACGGTGTGGAAGACTTCACTTTGGTCCCATCTTCGTGATAGTGAACATGCACAGTGTTATCCACTAATATGTCTCTAACTGAAGTGCCATTCTGTCTGTCAAATATATACCATCTCTGCTGCTCTTCTCAAATGAACTATGACTCTACCTAGGTCATTTCAATGGACTAGGAAATCTCCGTCATGGCAAGGGGCTGCTCTGCATCTAAGGCTGAATGAGGCTCTGAATATCTCTGTAATATAGCTCATGCTGAAAATCAATCCATGCTGTATCCTCATGTATAAGGGTGGCTCAAGAAAAAGAGAAAATATCCATCTGCTGCATCATGATATGCTAGCTACAATGTATGTGATAAAAGGTACCAGCATCCTCACTTGGAACACTTAATATGTGGAAGAGTAAGGAACTATATTTCTCCAGAAGAAAAGGAATTGATGTTTTTTGGTTCTCTTGATTGCTAATTGACAATTCATGTGTACAATAGTGAAACTAACAGGAAAAAATCTTACTAGGAAAACCTTTGCACCTGTTTTTAATTTATAGGATATACTGTCTCATGTCTCTTATGCTGTGATGCATTTCATCTTTATGTTTTTTTTTTATCTTGACCTGAATATCTTTTAGGTACATTAAGTACGCATTTACTAAAAGTTCATGACTTTAATTTGGGCTTTGTTATAGCTTGCTTTTACAGGATCAACTGAAACAGGCCAAAGTATTGTACAAGCAGCTTCCAGGAGCAACCTGAAGTCAGTGACATTAGAACTTGGAGGAAAGTCACCATTTATTATATGTGAAGATGCTAACATTGATAGGGCTGTTGAATATGCTCATTTTGCCCTTTTCTTCAACCAGGTGAGAGAAAACTTTAATCAGAAGTTTATTCTATTCATGAAAAATAATAGAATGTCTATGCTAAAGCATTATTATAATGCATGTTGTTGTCAATGTAGGGTCAGTGTTGTGCTGCTGGATCTCGAACTTTCGTGCATGAAAGTATTTATGACGAGTTTGTTGAGAAGGCACAAAAGCGGGCCTTAAGACGTGTTGTTGGTGATCCTTTCAGAAAAGAAGTTGAACAAGGCCCACAGGTAATTACGCTTTTATATAGCACGTAATTTTGGGGAGTAGCATTTAGTTTGTTTAATGCCGACATGTGTTAGTTACAAAAGAATAAACTGTGGCATGACTAGAGTCATTTTCAAAGACTGTTTCTGTGTCTGACAATAATATATGAGGTTTACAGTTTAATCATATATGAGGTCTATAGTTTAGCAGTCCTTTCAATTCACAGCAAAGAATGAACTTAAATAACTTAGAATTGATGTTAAATCTTCTGGAGCTGTTTTATACATACTCTAATGCAACTTTATTGCAATCAGTTCCTTTATTACAAAATATGACTGATTTTTTTGAATGTTAGAAAAGCAATAAGCTTGTTTCTTGCAATTTCTAGGTTCTTGTGAATTGTCTACGTGGTGTGAAATTTGAATTGATTACCAAACAATATGTATACTTGATTAATCTGTGTATCTTACCAAACAATCTCATTGCACATGGTAGCTCTTACTTTTCTGACCTGGTTTGTTTATTCCAAATAATTAATTTTCAAATATTGTTGAAGCTCATCTAGAGAGCTTCAATCAATTCTTGACTATACTTTGTGTTTCTCTTTTACTAATAGAATGGTTTCTCCATATATGAGAACCAATGACTGGTATAATTGTATATCTAGGGATTGTACCTCTTGATCCAGTACCCTGCTGAGCCCATATTTTACAATTGACATACTGGATCAAATTTCATCGTATGTGAGTGATCTGATAGGGTTTACGTGGTTTGAATCTGTATGCATCGTCTGTTCTCTTAGATTTGACAGCTTAGCTGTCCTACAGGGACCATGAGTGGGTCAGTGGCCATTTGCATGCCACAAGGCTGTTGGGTGACTTTTAAAAGCATCCCTTCGTCCTAAAGATGGGTCATTTGATGTTTTCAAGGCCGCTGACATCAATAGCAGCATTGTCTGTTGGCTGTGAGCATGGTTTCACTAAATGTCCTGCTAAAGTTTCTACCAAAGGTCTCTCACAAGGTATTGAACTACACACTAATAAAATTCTTGTGGATATTTCTATTGATAAGTATTCCAGTGTTTGTGACAAGGTCAGAAAGCACACACTTCTCTGGATTTTGTCCAAGGCCATCATTAATGCCTGGGTTAAGGAAGTCTAGAAGCCACACGAATGGCATTGTCCAAGTACCCAAAGGCTGACAAAAGGCTTTTCATTTCTGTTTTGATTTCAAGAAGAGTCACTGTCCTACTATTGTGTCTCATGGCCCTTGGATTTGTTAGAACATGTTAGTGGTATTGTCTATATGGGTTGAGAATTTCTCAACCGAACAATCTGTTCAACCATGTTGCTCTGTGAGCATAGCCCATGCAATTTTGGGACTTTTTGGATAGCATTTATGTGTAGATTGGGGGGCTTATCTATCATGACTCTCCTCATTTTGTTAACCCTGGGCCCCAAGAACAGTCTGGCTGAAATTTAATCTGTCAAATGCTGTGAAGGAACTTGTCTTCATGAGGATTGGGAACAAAGTGATTAAACAACAGATGAGGTATAACAGGTCCCCAAATACTTGCTTTTGGTGCCACAGTCCAGATTGTTACCCCCCATTTTGCATGGACTTTAGCAAGGGTTACATGTTCATGGGTGGTTGGATGCTCATGGTGTTTGGCTTGATTACTTGCTTGGTAATGGAGCACATAGTGTCATGCTTGTGGAAGATGATGAATGCCCTAGATCACTGCTTGATGGACTTTTCTGCATAAAGATGCCTTGTTGAATACTTGTTATGTACTGCTGATGGATTGCTCTGAAGATATTCCAGCTTATTGAGGGTTTTCTCTCGGAAAAACAGGCTCATTTCTAATTCTGGGTTAATTCCGAGCATGTCTCAGCCATGCTTGGTGTTACCCTCATTTTCAATGAGAGTGCCATGTTATCACTCAAAGTGTAGCTACCACCAAAGGTATCCTATCTGAGACAGTAGAGGTAGGGTAGCTAACCAAGTGACACCGCAAGAGCCTCGTCCACTACTGTAAGAGGGTAGTTGTCACACCGGATGGGCTCTAGTCACTTTAGATCAAACAACAAAATGATCAAGGGGGAGACCCTACTAGCTTATGAGGGCTAGCAAAACAACTCAAGACATTCTAAAGATTGAAAGATGGATACAAGACTTAGGCCTTGAGTGGTATGTGGGGTTAAGGCCAGTTTGAAGAGGCTTATGGCAAAGAAGAAATACTCAACTCAAGTAAAAAAGTACCACAAAGAAATGATGAGAATAGATCTAGATTGATCTAGTGCCAAACTAAAGATACCCAAATTAGATCCACCTAGGGTTTAGGAAAATAATTATATCCACCTAAGGTTTAGATCTTCCTCCCTTATATTCAACTCACTTGGAGCAATGGTTGGGTCATTGGCTTGACGGAGCAAGCCTCACTTCATGGATCCAGTTTTGCAGCACATTGGGAGAGTTTCCTTCATAGGAGACATTATTTTGGATGGGCTTATTATTTTCATGTAGGATGTACTATGAGCTTCCATGTGACTCTTATGCATTGCATGAGAGGATGTATTTGGCACCTTGTATTCTTGAGAATCACTTAGGATCCTGGAATATGTACTTAGTCTTCACTAGATGCATGGTATGACAGTGGAGTAGGTGTAGTTGGGTATACTTCAAAGATGTAGATGGATAGAATACTTTTTATGTTCATTCATGATTCTCCATGTGTTGAGGATTATGGGTGATATTGTTCTCTTGATGATTGATGATGAGTCTCCACAATAGTTGGTTTGCAGGTGCATGCATTGTTACATGTAGATATCACTTCCTTCAGTTGAGGTATGTATGTATGGTCCATGGTGTAGTTGGATGTGGTAGTGGAAGGCATTGATGTGATGGTAGTTCCCTACGGTTTCTTCAATACTCTAGGACAAGCAAATTTGGGGGGAGGAGGACTATCATGTTCTCAATTTTGGCCTAAGGAAAATTGGCCAAGGTCACCTAGGCAAAATTCATAAAAATTAAAATGGTGGCTAAAATAATTAAATTGCCCAAGTTAAATTATCCTAAGGTTCTAAAAAATAATTATTATGGGATAATTTGGACACATGAGACCCCAAATTTGAATTTGCAAGAAAAAATAGCCAAAGGGGATTAATTCAAGAAGTTTTGCCCACTTAATTAAGTCAAAGAGGTAATTATGAAAGTAATTGGGCATTTAATGAGTAATTGGGTCAAAGGGCACAGAAGGAAATGGTTAAGGAAGTTAGAGGGTGCATTTATGAAAGTCAAAATGGTTAGAAGGTGCCCTCATGAAGGTAATGGAGCAATAATTACCCAATGCATGGTTTTAGGTGTTCCATGGTACTTTCCCATGGTATTGGCCAAAGGTGATTTTGGAACATGGTTTTCATTGGCCCATTGTATTTTCCCATGGTATTGGAGACTTCTCAAATATAAAAGGAGGAAAAGGCAAATAGAAAAGGCATGCTTATAGATTTGTTTGTTATGTGAGGAAAGATTTAGCTCCTAAGTCTTGGGTGATGCTCCTCTTGACAACAGTTAGGTGATGGCCCCCTTCTGCATCTAAATAACCAAGGCATTGGTGAAGTGGAGTTGAGCATCCTACTCTTCTCATGGAGCTATATTGATCCAGTACTGATGCTGGTTTTTGGTTGTACTTCATGATCACCATTCTCTTCTACATCTATCCGGTGGTCATATCAGCTGCTTCTTGTGATATTATGCTTTCATACTCGTGCTACCTCCATATACAGGAGTTCTTGGGATATCGCACATTCTCTCTTCTTATTTTTATGAGGGTGTATTTTTGGTATCAGCTTCAACAATGTATTGGTGTAATAAGCATGTTGAAGGAATGGTTGATGGCTTCATGAGCCAAGTGGTTGTAGCCACATCTTTGAGATCAGATCTTAGCCTCTCTAGCTGAGTTTTGATTTGGTGTGCCTAGATTTTGATTCGGGTATATCACAACAAGAGACATTAGTACACTTATTTACAAGTATTGAAAGATGACTAAATGTTTAGTAACATCATACAATGGCGATTGACTCAAAAATAAAACATAAGCAAGACTATTAGTCAATGTAGATACACAACCAAAGTGAAGTTCTATATAACATAAACATAAGTGTGGCTGGGAGCTCCTAAGCCATGTGTCCTAATGGAGTCATCCCAAGAAGCACCAGAGCTAATGTAAGGGGATCCCCCCTTATATTCTATCTTGTTGGTTTTTATTGTAAAATAATAGTTGGTTTTATTACATACTTGTTACTTCTCTTAGCTTTCCAAGTAAGGAAGCATTTATTGTACATTTATTGGAGACCCCATAAGGCACTAGTTTACTAACAGTGGCAAGGTTTTGTAGGGATAGGCTTGTTTTCATTGATTATCTTTCAGGTCTATTCTTACTTTATTCGGGGAGCCTCCCGTGGCTTGAGGAGCAGGGTCTAAAGAGGAAGGGGGTTACATTGAGGTGGCTTTGGGTGTACCTCCTTGAAAAGTTGCCAATCATAGCACCGGGTCCATTGAGTCCATTGGGTCCACACATCTCAGTTGGGTCCACATACCTTCGGTTGTGGAGAGGTGCTATTTTTTGAGGTAACTGGGCCCTAATTGAGGCCACCACACAGATAAGGCATAAGGTTTATAGACCACATCTAGTAGATTCATGAT
The DNA here is from genome assembly GCA_001517045.1 of Pseudotsuga menziesii. Lineage (NCBI taxonomy): Eukaryota > Viridiplantae > Streptophyta > Pinopsida > Pinales > Pinaceae > Pseudotsuga > Pseudotsuga menziesii. The sequence continues at coordinate 5,128 of LPNX010321103.1, read as the reverse complement.
CAAGATGGGTTGAAAAGACAATTTTGCTAAGTCAGCAAGTGGTACACTTTGGAGAAGATTCAAGCTACATTTCCTCAGTTGGTAGGATAGTCGCTGAGGACCAACAACTCTCAAACGTGGAGGTTTTATCACACAAGGATTAAACCTATGACTGGGCTTGCAGTTTTGGTCAATGTATTTAAGGTGCAAAGTCATGCATAATCTTTAGCATAGGATGTACATTGTAGTAAGCAACTTTGGTGTGCAATCAGAGTGGCAATTTGGTGTTGTGTCACGAATGATTTGGGATCTCATTTGCATAGTTCTAGTGTTTCAACCTAATCGTGCTATTCTAAAGTTTGGTCGTTCTTTTGGTTGCAGATCTTCAAAGATCAGTGTTATGTGCGTACACCAACATGGATGGATAACTTAGTGAATGATTACATCTTCTTCTTTTGGGTGCACTAACATAGTCTTCTTCTCCCTCCATCTCATCATCATCCCCACACTTGTAAAATTATGTATTTTAAAATATGAATGTGCATGATGTAAATTTTCCTAGAGATCTCCACTCGCTTTAGGAAGCTGGATCTCAACTCGGCCACAAATTTCACTAATACCAGATAAAATACTGAAAATGTAAATGAATCCCATATAACATAATCTTCTATCATGATCAGAATAAGTAGCACATGAAATCCTTTACAACTTCTAAACAACAATGGCAATCACACAAATTGACTCAAAAATTTTACCCTGGAAACCCCAATGGGGAAAACCAACATGTATGGGGCTTTCTTCTTTCTCGAGCTTAGAGCAAATATTATAGAAGAAGGTACAATCAGAGTTAGAGAAACAAATAGTGAACCTAAAGGGCCAAAGCCCTAGATTTGCAAGCAACTGGAACTGCTGCTCTTGCGAAATGCGCCCCCAGCAGTACACTCTCATGTTGGAACTCTAAGCTCTGTCTCTGCCAATCACTGGAAGCCATACACTGTCTATCCTCATAAGGGTTTCTGCTTCTGCCCTTTTGCACTGCTCTGCTCAACCTTGAAGTTGATCTTTGTCCTCAATCATTGAAACACACCCCCAACTCTACAGCTATGTCCTCTCTGCTCAACGACACATCTCAGTTTCTACTAAAGGTCCAACTCTGCTTGACCTATGATGGTCCCTCCTCAGTCTTTGAAGAAGTTCCTCTGCTCTCTTGTCCCTCTCAGCCTCCACACGTGTGCAACTGCTCTCACACGTGTGACGTGTTGCTGCTCATGTCCCAGCTGGTGCTACTCTCCAATCTCTGAAGAAACTCAACAAGATCACTCTCTCATTGTCTGCTAGAGAAAACTTCTCAGTCTCTGAAGATCTGTCCTCTCACTGCTCTCAGGAATGTCTTAGCTATCTCAGATGGTTTTCTCTCCTTAGTCAACTGACTCACTCAATTGCTCTGATCTCTTGAAGTTCACAAAAGATAATGAATTTTGCATACCGAATGTTCTTTTATAAACTTCCGGTGAAATTAGGTGTCCAAAACCTTAATTTCAATCTTATGCAAAAATCATGCTGCTGCATTAAAAATTGCATGCAACTGGAAAAAGTGGCTTGACTCTCTGCATGTCTCCACTGCTAGATCCATGACACATGACAAAGTGTATCTCACACTCCACCTTCTTGCCTATGTAGATAGAAGTACGTCCAAGCTAGGTATTCCACATGGAGGACATCCTGAGTTACATAACTCAACGCTCCCTCTTAACGAGGGATGTCCGACCACCATCACTGATGCTTGGATCCAACAAATCCTTTGCTGCTGTGACTGCCCCATCTAGCTTAACTGTCACTGCTGCACTCTGATCGGTAATCTCCTGATCCTCCTCCATCAAGGTCGTCTTGGAAGGAGCCTCTCGCTCTCTCTTAGACCATGTCATTGACCTCGAACCCAGATTCCCTCTGAATCTTTGTTGCAGCCAATGTCTGAGATTTCCATCAAGTGGATCAATTGACCTGTATTTGATCTCCCTATTGTGAGATGATTCTCTTTGCTCTTGAGCTGAATCCGACTTTGTCATCTCATACCAACTCAGTCTCTGGCTGGTACCAATATGAGCATCTTGCTCGTCCCTTTGACCTGTGAACTGACTGTTCAAAGGCTCATCCATACTGGGAGCTATTGAAATTTTACCTAGGAAGTGTTTGTCCATTCATTTGTGCCTTGGGGTGGACAATGACACTTTAAATGCGGTTCCTAGCTTATGTTTATAAAGTGAGATTTACTTTATAAAATTGAAATCACTTTATAAATTAACGTTGAGTTATAAAGACGTCTCATTTAATCTATACGTACCCCTTTTTTTATAAAGACGTCTTGAGTATGTCTAGCTAGTATAGGGTACGACGGGAAATGCACCTTATGCGGGGCACGTGTACCCTACCCTCGGGTACGAGTACCCCTGCTACACAAGTTTTTTCTATTTTTGTATTTTTTTGTATTTTTTCAAATATATAGTACAATTTTTTTGTAAAAGAGTTTTTTGGGTGAAAATGAGGGAATAAGACCTTGGTCTTGTTCCTTCCGGGCATTGAGAAATTAGGGTTAACATTTTTGCTAAGAATTGGCAATTCAATATTTGTATGAACTAGGGCAAAGCAAAGAAACACTAGGTTGTGTTAGCTTTGACCTAGTTAAGGAAAAGAAAGAAGCTAAGGCCCAAACAAGAGAGTCCCTTAAAGAGGGATGTCTCACAGTCTTACTAACAAGACTATACTACCATGCATAAAAACCCTAAGTTACTCATACCTCAAATGCCTTTTGCAGTGCAAGACAAGAGACTCAAAGATCTTACCACAATTAAGACGAAAAGGAGAAGAGAGTAGCCTCCCAAGAATCTTTTCACTTTAGACAAGCCTTGAAAGATAGTAAAGAAACATCGAATATCAATCTTCAACCTTGAAACACCCTAGAATTCACCAAGAAAGGAGGCATGCACCACTAGATTTGCTCATGTACACAAAAAGAAAGAGAAATAATGTCTTATTTGATCCCATGATCTTGATTACAAATGAGGAGGATTTGCCTTATTTATACTTGAAACAGATAACTTAAACCTCCTTTAAGCCAACCTACCTAATTTGTCTTAAAAATGACATTTAATGAATTTTAGGGTATGTCGATAATTCGGGGATTGAACCTTTTAAAACATAAAATAAGATGAAATCCTTCAACTTGATGATGAGTTGAGCTTGGTGTTGGAATATAATCCATCGGGATTATACGTTATTGTAAATATTAGGAATATGAAGAGACTCTCGGATGTGTGATCCCAAGAGTCATCGTAGATGTATAAATAAAGGCATTCTATGGAGAAATAATAAGAATTCGGGAGTTATTCCACCTGACAGTGGTATCAGAGCCACCTGCCATAACTCTCGCTGTTGCGTTCCAGTCTTGGTATGCTGCCTGCATGCCAGTCCATTGCCAGAGTGCTGCCTCATAAATTTGTCTATCCTCTGCTCGTCCCGCTTTGTTTGGAGTGCAACGTTCTGCCTGATGTTGCTCCTTCATTGCTGCTGCACACTCTCAAGATATTCTGCTGCACACCTTCTTGCCAGTGCATTCATTGTGTGCGTTACAATTACAGGCATGCATTGAGGAATAGCCATGTCTTAGGTACGAAGTAGTCTGTTGAAAAATACATTATTAATTATTTTGTCAATTTGTTGCACGATTTTGAACATTTGCTACCAGAACGCTTGAATTAAATTTGCTATATACCTAACCTGCATCAACGCTTCATTTTCTTGTTTGAGAGTGCTTCCACTCTGCTGTATTTTTCACATCCCCATCATGCTTCCATTCCACTACATGTTGAGATATTCTCCACACCTACGTTGAGAAGGTTGTGACATTCTATCTTCACCCATAACCTATTTGTCATAGAAGTCGTGTTTTCTGTTCAAATTTGTCTTAGAATCCACATGTTATGAGCTGCGATTTCATGAGGGGATTTATGTTGGAAACTGCTATGGAAGATGGATTACTGCGACCAGTCAAGAAGAGAGCTCAGTAATCACAATTGATAATTTGTTGGAGATTGAAGTCATATTGTTGTTGCTGCGATCACTTTGAAGACTTTTGGTGGAGAGAGATTTCCCTCTTCAACCGCGTGAAGGGTGATTATGTTGATTGTAGTCGTAATATGCTATTGTAATTCCTTTGAACAACGGTGACTGAAGATTGACAGTGTATATTCAGAGCCTTTCTCAAGAGCGTGGAGCTGCTCGTATTCTGCAGCTTGTATTCCTGGAGCCTCCAACCCTCTACGTTGTGCTGCTCTATGATCTCTTGCGTGCTGCTCATATGTGTTGGTGGAAATTTATGTTTTGGTGCTGCTCAATGATGTGCTGAGAGGCTTTCTCAATGATGTGCTGCTCGTATGCATTGGGTTTTCTCTCTGCGTTGAACGCCTGGTTCCTTTGAAGAAGCTTCCGTTCTCTGCCGGCGTTGGTGACTGCTTTGGTCCCGTTTTGCCTGCGCGTTCTCCTACGGTGTTTCTCTTCAAAGCTGCATTGAAGACCGTAAAGACTACGTTGAAGTGTATTTCTGTAGACCGTGAAGACTGCGTTGACAAGAAGGCTGCGTTCTAATCTCTTGAAGAAAGCCTGCTTTTCTTTTCTTTGACCTGCGACCTGCTCCTTTGCGTTGGTGAGAGATTGTTTTATACTAGTTTGAAAGCCATTGAAAGCATATTTAAAGTTGGTATTGTAGGCTTGAGAGGATTAAGTTTGTATTTCAAAGTTTGTATGACAATAGCATAGACATTGACATTGTTGTAAAGCTTGAGGAAGGTGGCAGAGACTTAGACCTGCACCTTTACTCTTTCTTCTTTTTCTCCTATTGTTTTAGTTGCAAGATTCAATCACAGAAGATGCAATCTATAGCATCTGTAGTTGGTGCCACTCTCACTGGCAAAGACACTTATCCAGAATGGTGGAGGAAGATCAAATTTGCCTTCATCTACAATGACCTTTGGGACGGTATTTGCAAAGGCACAACAATAGAGACAGAAGCTGGAGGGCCCATAACCAGAGACCCAGGACCTCCAGAATCCGAGAAAGAGAAGGCCATTTGGAAAACAAAAGACAAGAAAGCTTT
>LPNX010321099.1:0-198479 GCA_001517045.1 Pseudotsuga menziesii | reverse complement strand
CCTCGCTATTGGGTAGTTGGGAATACCTTAATGTCTCCTACTCAATGGATTCTTCAAGTGTTCGACTTCAAGTCCTTGTAATCACACTTGTTAGAATGTAATAGGTACCTTGGGAACCATTTTCATTAATGGTGGTTTCCCTCGTGTTTGTTAACAGTTTTCATTATTGACCGGTAATCAAACGGTTTCCTCCATGTTCGACTTCAGCTCCTTTATTCGCATGGTTAGGATTCGTACCTTTTTTGGGCGGTTTGGATTGAAGACCTTGGGGCTGACAGTAGCATTGTTATCTTTTGGTATTTCCCAAGTTGCGCAAGACCTTGTTATACTTTATATGACATTTTGATGAGACATAGATCCACCTTGTATTTTTGTGGCTATGATCGATTGTTGAGCATGGATCCACCTTGTTCATTTGTGGCCGTGGCTCCTTTAGATTTGATATGGCGCCTTTTTGCATATTGAGCGACCATGATAGTTTCATTAGTTATACATATGTTGGATCCGCCTGTATCTTTCGGGAAATGTTTTGTATATGGACGTGTATGTTCTAGAGATCAGTTTTTCTGACATTTATCTCTCTTACAGGTACCTTCACTCGAGCCTTTCGATCTTGGATTCTCTGCTCTCTCCATACTCAGCTTTTTCCTTTATAATGTATTTCGGCTATTGTATTCCCCTCTAACCTCACACATTAGGGGGCATCTGTTATAGCCCAAAATGACACATCTCTTCCTGTGACCACTTTCCCATGATTTCGTTGCATGTCGGCACTTCATGAAAGTCACTGACAAAACACCTATCTTGGAGGACCCATATATTGAGTTTTGTAACTCTGTTTCACCTCATTTCTACACCGTTGGAAAGATATTTCAGTTATCTAAAACTTTCCAGAAGACACCAAAGTCTGAAAATGCCCAGAAATACCCTTAAAATGCGTTTTTTTGTCTATACACGACTTGCCTTAAGGCAAACCCGTGTATGATACGCGAGTTGCTCTATATGATACCCGCGTATGCCTTATATACGCTGATACTTTAGTGTTATACATTTAATTTCTATTGCATATTGGAAAGGATTGATTTCTGGAGTCAAGCTATTTGTTGTGGTACCCCAAGCCATAGTAATTTCTCTCTGTAACAATAGTTCCTATCTAACCTAGGGTCTGAAAATATAGAAAACACACCAAAAGACTTCCCTACACAAAATATAGGTCAAAACAAGTAGACTTAAAATGACAGGAGGAGTTCAAAAGTCAGGTCTCTCACTAGGATTGTCAAGAAGGTGCCACTCATGATATACCTCGAGGGTACGTGCGTAGTAATCTCCCTGAATGTTGTTTTTGGTGTATGGCTCCAAACAAGATGGCCAAAGGGATTTTCTTAGATAGATAAGGTACCCTAGTGGGGTCTCCCAATATACTCAAGGTACGTGGGAGCTCAAATTGGTAGTAGTGTTGTCTAATGCATAACTGTACACAATGGGCCTTCTGATATACAACAGAGTACGTGAAGTACCTTTCTATATACCTCAAGGGTACATGAAAGGCCATTCGATATACTGACTATACGTGGAAGAACCACGTGAATCCCGGGATGTAATGCTAACAAATAATGACGGCTCCTACATTTTATGACGCCCAAACACATCTCTAACCTATCGTTCAAGTTGCTACGTAAATTTTAACCTACAACTACCGTTGATTTTAACTTGTATGGTTAGATGAATGCATGATGTTTTGACAGAAAAGTAAAACCTTGCAATATGCTAGTGCAAATGTTCACTTTACCATTCAGTATGCCTACTTATGGGAGGGAAGAGAGTGTTTTCTTTTTGTTTCAATACCAAAAATCATTCCAATCAATAGTCATGAACATCAAATCAAAGACAAGCAAAGCTTTTCCAAACTAATTTCTTCTTTTCGAAAGCAAATGAGAAGGGTGAGAATCTCTTTTCCTAAAAGAACAACACGAAGCACACCTATATGCCAATGCACTCTAACTTTTCAATTTTCTCAAAAACATAAGCAAATCTAACTTAAAACTACCATTTTTTTTAATATTTTGATCAAGATAGTCTTAAATGCATGAGAGATGAAAGGTCATAAAGGTTCTGAAAGCTTGTAAAGCCAATCAAAGAACCCAAATCTAACACTCAATGATGATGTCCTAGTCTCAGTTTAAAATTTTCTTTTTTGAAGGAAAAAAAAATAATTTTACTATGCCAATAAGAAACGAAGCCTAGAAGCTAATCTAGTGTTCTTCTTTTAGTTTATGCAATGAAAAGAGATTTCAATAACACCTTAAACTTTTCAGAAAACAAGAAATCCTTCTTAAAAACAACCAACAAGCATAGAAGCAGATGAACAATCAAAATACTTAAACAAACTTTTGGAATTCCACTCAAATCAATCTTAAACCATCAAACCAGCAAGCCACACATATCAGATTCAGTAACACAATCCTGATAACAGAACTGAAAACAATCAAAATCCAAATTTTTTCAAAGAAAAAAGTGGAATTTTTTTTTGGAATGATGCCTACCCGGCACCACGCTTCGTAGGTGTTGACCGAGCATTTCCAAGACAGCACCGCTTCTTGCAAATGGGTTACAGGTGGTGGCACCGCTCACTGTCCACTTTGTTCAGGCGGTGGCACCACTCCTCATACATAGCATAGGTGAGGTTCCCTGTAGATGACCCCAAAAAAAAGAATGATGGATCAAGTCAAGAAAAACTAGATCAAGGAAAACATTGTTGAATTGAGTATGGAAATAGAGCATAAAAGACCGAAATGACTCATATCTGAACAGATCTGGAAATTTCAAACCCAAATGAAGCAAGTCAGAAAGTAGATCTGTCTGAAGAGAGTTGAAGAAAACGGAGCCTAGATTTAGACAAGAGTTGTAGACTGAGGAAGATCAAAACAACTGATATACTAATCCCCAGTGGAGTCACTAGATTTGTTAGCTGGAATATTTCACCTCCTATGGACAGCAAGGTGTTCCACTGGTTTGAATGGTTCAGATCCAGAACAAATAGAGGACAGAGGTTGAAGACTCTCCCTAGACGCTGTAGATATTTGGAATACAAGGCATTGATGGTCCACCTATGTACCTGCAATCAAGCTCAACATGAAACATATCAAAGAAACCAGAATATGATCTACTAATCTATGCTAGTGACTAAGGAATCTAGCAACATACATGCGAAATCACAACAACAACAACATATGTGGGACAGAAATCAACTTGCATTAAAGAGTATGAAGAATTTTACAACCAAGCCTTAGTGTTGACATGCATATCCATGAAACCAGACATTCTCATCCCCAAAATCTCTGACTCTAGCTCTTTATGCTCTCTCCAAATGATCTTGGGCCAATGATCAGTCCAACAACATAACAATACCTCAAGAGTTCTCCCCTCAACCATGGCTATGAGCTCTTATTTATAAGGCTTTAATGGATAGAGTAGGTTGAGAAATTAGTGGGTGAGGTGGCTTCTAAGAACCTAGGATGAGGGATCTTGAGCTCAACCAACCCACAACAGTAGGGATAAGGTAGGACATGAGGCTTATCATCTAGAAGCCTCGAGAAACTTCCCTTTTTCCCCTTTTACCCAAGGTACCGCATTTCTCCTTCTATGACAGAGTGGTTTTGGTAATAGCCGCTTATGGACCAAGGACAATAAGCGGTGGCACCACTTATGGGAAATAGATGATGGGCGGTGCGAACAGGGGTACCGCTCTTGGATAAAGGGGCACGTGCAGTGCTAGGAATTTGTATGAAAGATTGATGAAAAACCATTTAGTTTCCACTCCATAAGCTAGGATTTAGGGCAAGTAGGTATGTCAAATGTCTTATCACATGATGGTGACAGGATTTTGGTATAACATAAACAAAATAATTGTTTTTTGCAAAATTAGGTTTAAAAACCCTAATTAACTACTAGTCTAACTAACTGTAGAATTCGTTCACTATATGAACCTTTAGATAACTAACGTAGCTACTGGAAATCACTGCCACTAGTCCTCTGCTGATTTAGTCACTGTTTCACTTTGATAGCTAAGTGTTGGTGGCATTTTCTCCCTTTATGTCATAGCAAAACTGAAGCACACCTTCCATGATCTTTTCTTCAGCATCCTTCATCTTTAGACTTTGTCCCTAAACCATCCATGTTCACCCAAACCTGGTCCTACGAGTCAAAATTTAATATTATTCCTCTGTCTTCTTTCGGTGGTTAAGAGGCCAAAATATCAAAACTATTAGTTGCCGAAAGTGGGGCTTTTGGTGCCTAATGAACTGCCTTAGCATCCACCTAAGCCACTGAAAGCCCTATTCTTCAAAAATTCTTGGGCCACCTCCAAAACTGTTTTGTCAAGTTTTTCTGCTTAGCTTTCTTCTTTAGTAGGCTCTCTATTAGGAGGGTTAACAGCATCCTAGCTAGCTTCTGGAGGCTGAAGGCTAACTGCAGATTCAACTAGGGTTTCTAATGTGAGGTGGCTGCTAGGGTTTAGCTTGGCCTCCTTCATCTATAGTTTCTGAATACTAAGCATCCTATACAATCTTGTGTTGTCTTTTTGGTACCTTGTATTTAGTCTCTTTAATAAAATATACCTTTCTCTCTGCTCTAAGTAAGATTTATGCAGCAGCTTGTTCCTACTAGTCAATGTAGCATTATTCCTCTTTACCTCTCTGACCAAAAATTCCATCTCATATGCTTGCCTCAGCAACTGATTTATCTTTTGAGTCTTGGGCTTGCTAGAGGAAGCCTTCTCAGCTGGTTCATCTTTCTCTTTAGGTGTAGGTGATGGTAGTTCTTCGATTTCTTCTACAACCTGCAAAGCTAGGTCTACACCTTCTTCTTGTTCCTCTTCTGAATCTGAGTAGGGCAGGTTCAAAATGTTCTCACTGTGTGTTGCAACCTCCTGGCCGTTCTCACTGAAATCCAAGTTTGTTTTGACCTTCTTGGCTTTGTAAGAGGAGGGAGGCTATCCTACTACTGCTGGGGGTATAGCCCTTCTCTTTCTTTTCCCACTTCTTAGTGTGCTGGACATTTTGGCAAGAGACTTCCCCTTTTCTTCTGGCTGCAGGACTGTTTCAAAACCATTCCAAAATAGGAAATAAGGCCATGCCATATTCCTCCTCTTCATCAACTCTTGGATCAACAGTTGGATAATTCCATGGTGAGACAGTTGTTACGGAGAGAAATTCCTATGGCTTGGGGTACCACAACAGACAGCTGACTCCAGAAATTAATCCTTTCCAATATGCAATAGAAATTAAACATCTAACACTAAAGGATCAGACCTCGTACCTTATTCTGGATGGTTGAAGTAGATCCTCGTTGAGCTTTCCAACTTCAGCTTGAATTGATAGATTACTTCCTCAACAACAAGTAAACAATACAAGCATACTATATATATTGGTGTTAGATCTATTCTAGCATATATAATCAACAATGTATAAGCATTTCAAAACATCCATGGATAAAATATTCATTCAAACATACATTATTGGGCAGGAAAAGATATTTCTATTAATAAAAATTAGAGATTACAATGGATACAACCTCTGTCGACACGTCTACGAATCAGAGAAACTGAATCCCCCACTTGGGCCTCCACCACCTCAATCCTCCATCTCTCGATAGCAAGCTCACAAGAAAAAGGAAAGCTTGGGAAGAACACAAAAGTGCTCCAAGGGACAAAGGGATGCAGACTCAACCATAAGTTCTGGCAACAATGGACTATAGTTTCTTTGCTCTCAATTCTCTCATATGCCTTCAATGTACCATAGAGTTCCTTATATAGATTTTCAAAGGGGTAATGAAAGGTCGAATCCAAGAAATATCAAGGCATAGGAAAGGCTAGGAGTCAAGTGAGTCGGATCCATGTCAAGGAAAACTCCAAAAGGATTTGGATTTTGTACACATCTCGATGTATGCGGTTTTAGTGGTAAAACCCGTGTATATATGTGATTAAGGGTTTAAAAGTAGTGTGTATCATTTTTCACATGTTTTTAGGGATGGTCAAGGAAACATCAAAGGACAAAAAATGGTCCAAGGGGTCTAAGGAGTCTACAGAGGGACAGGAGAAATGCCATACAAGTGTGATTCACCTGGAGTGGTAAAATAAGCTATAACAAATGCCCCCTAATGTGTGAGTTTAGATGGGTCATACGATGGCCGAAATACATTATAAGTCCATCCCAGAAGTGGAGTGATGAAGGATCCCAAATGGAATACCAGCTACCTAATCAACATAGTACAATGATAGAACTCTGCACATAACTGTAAATACATATAGCAATCCCAGATACATAAGAGTACACTGGCCATGAATAGGCATGATACACGATATCACATAAGTGGTCATCGCCACGTACAATATACATAGATCAGAATATCCATGAAGAAGATATAAAAAGGACCATGATCTCCATAATGATTGAAGATATATGATGGATCATGATCTCCATAATGGCTGGAAATTTCTGACATATACTGGAATCAAGTCACGAGAGTTGAAATCTCATGAACACTGGCACAATCAAGGAGGTAGCATATAAAAGTTGCCACCAATATGGAAGGTCTTCTACACAAACCGCTACGAGTACATGTCCTACTATGTGAATAGAGGTGTCGAGGTCGAACATAGTAGTCCATCATCTGATTACCGGTCATTGATGTATACCGTTAACAGACATGAGATCACCCACTGATAATGAAAATGGGAATCAACGTCCTAGAGTGCAAACTAACAAGTGTGAATAAATGTGCTGAGGTTGAACACTTGAGAGGATCCATTGATCAGGGGACAGTGATGTATTCTCAAAGAATTTCGATGGCGAGAGAACCTACCACTGATGACTGCAAGTCTCAAGGAACTCAAAAATGACTCTAGATTCCAATCCCTGAATAAATGATCTGAATTCGATGGGATGAAATCCACTAGAAGGAGGGCATTAATGCGTCCCCCATCATCCAACACGAGGTACTCAGCAAAGTTGTATAATGTGGAAGGACTCGATCATAAAGTGCATGAACCAGTAACTGTACCGGGAATGGCCGACATACAAAGTCAAGATAACTAAGGAATGGCTGACTCAGGTTTCAACTTCCTTTGAACAAGAGCATAATGGAATATGGTGACTGAATAAAGGCAGCATAGACTCAATATACAAACTGGGACATCTCTGCGACACAGGAGGCATCGACAGAGGTTCCATAGGGACTGGAAGCTTAACTAGTCAGTGGAGATAAACTCACATAAATGAGTATAGCTCCTAAAGTCAAACTATAAACCCAACCAATGGATGTGATATATAGTGCTCTGTTCGAAGGTGACACGAATCGACAGCTGCCAAAGATAACAACTTTCCTTGTCTGGCTTTTTGGTTTTTTTATTTTTTTTGGACTTTTTCAAATATTTAAAAAGCTTGAAAAAGAATAAAACTTATTTATAGTTACAGACTAGGAGGAGATGAGTGTCATAGGGGCAAACAAACTAGTTCCAAGTAGTGGAACATACCTATGCTCAATGCAAGGACACATGTGTAGGATATCGACACTCGGGGGAAAATCCCCTCCCGGTAAAAAGGGAATCAAGCTGCAAAGGATATATAAAATGGCTCTGCAGGGCTAGACATGAGACAAGCTCGGGCTATATGGCTGAAACACAATGTCAGGGAAGCCGACATAAAGCTCAATAAGGCAGGAAAAGCTCATGATAATGCAATTACAACTTGACATAAGGGAGTCCCAAGGAAATGGCCGGCATAAGGTTCAAGAGGAGTATGAAGCTCTTGCTCAAGGACATGGTGGGACTAAAAGGGACTCCTAGACCTAAGAGAGGACTCACAGCATGGGTACCAAATGAAAAAGGGAGCTAACTAGGACACCCATGTATAGGAAAGCTCTACCATTCACATAGTACCGTACTTCTAACAACAGCATGAAGGTTCCGTGATACCATGGAATGGGTTCGTACCTAAGGTTAAAATGAAATAGTCATAAGGTCATGCAAAATGCAAGCAGATGTGAAATCCTAACCTATATTCTAGTTTAGACATGATACTTGTGATAGGAACGAATGGGTTGAAACCTCGGAGAGAGTGTACAAAATATGGACCCTACATGACAACCATATTAGTCCAAAACAACCCAAAATAGTCAATAAAGAATCCAAACTGTAGGGTATAGGGAGGAATTATCATAGCAACAGCACCCAAAGGAAACACTGCGGTGAACGATGGGACATAAAAAGGAAAGTAAGGTGTAGACCCAACGTTCATGCATCCACTACCACCCCCATAAGGGTGACCACTGGTGTAAAGACCGAGAGAAGGGACTCAACATCCTCCACAAATGTAGTAGAGGGTAGAATGTGACCACTCCGAAATTTATGAGCAAGGTAAGGGGCTGTGATTCCCCCAAGTCTGACACCAGGGTCCATACTAGGACCAAGGATGGGTGATAGGATACCAGGCATGCCGAAAATAAAAGGACCCGATCTCAAGAGAGCATAAATATACTTAAGTAACCATGATCCCAAAGGCCAACTAGCGCATAAAGAGCACACTCCTAAGAAAATATACATCCAAATACAAGCAAACCAAGGGGAGGATATGTGAGCTCCCGAATGCAGCAGGTATGTCTCACCTAGGAGATGCTCAAAACTCCCATACACTACAAGAGGAGGTACGTAACCAATTATAGTGGCCCTCATCTTCAACGTATATAGCGACTGTGCTGTCCAACCCCTACCTGGCCAGGACACCTGCAGAATAACCTCTATGAAGTACCCCCTTAATAACCTAGGTAAGGTCACTAAGGTCACCTCAATATAATCAATGCTCAGGTGGATAGTCGTAGGAAAGATTGACCATATGGGCAGGGTAGCAAAGCCCAAAACTCTCGAAAGAGCCCCCAGATATGAATACAATCCTGGAATTATCTTCGTTGCTACTCATTTATGACTAGGGGTCATCCCAATCAATAACCGCTCACACTGCCTTGTGCTTAACTCCCTTTTGAGAGGAGGATCCTGAGAAAAACTAGTTATACCAAGGAATTTCACACACTCACCTGGACAGACACCTAATTGTTTTGTTTAGTGGTCTTGGAGAATTAACTCACAATAAACTATTCCAAGACCCTAAAACCTATTCTTGTTGGTGAACCCTATAAAAGAAAAATGTGTAGTTCATTTTAAATTATGCGTTGATTTTAATGGCTATAATTACTCAAAGGGAAATGATCATGCAACTAATGACATTATGACTCAACAGTGAAGTAAATATGCACACCATAACAAAAAAATGCTAAGTGCAATCTTTGTCAAATGAAAAATAGGGTATGCCATAACATGAGATGTATAAATATATATTCCTTCGATGTCAATGCAATCCTTCCTATATGAAAGCCTAAATAAAACTCTCATCCAAGAAATCCAATGCAAGTACCTCCTCAAATCCATATGCAAAAAATACAACTACCCTAAATTTTTCAATATAAAAGAATGAAAAATGCAATAAAAGTCATCTAAAACTCTCAGTCTCTGCAGCAAGTATAAAACACAATCCCAACAAGACACTAAGACAAAAAGAGTAATGCACTAATGGCAAAACAAAAAGGAAAAATGACTAAAACTACTTTCAAAGAAAAATCAAAGAAAAAGCGATCTCTGGTCACAAAAGAAGCATCCAACAGACAACATCAGACCCAAGGAAGACCCAACCACACTCACTACCCACCCAACAACTTCCCACAACATCAAACTCACCAAAAGGGAGGATGTACACGACTATTTAAAGAACAGCTGTGTATATACACGATTTTTAGACAAAAATTTGCATGTATACACGAATTTTGGCCAAAAACCTGCGTGTATACGCGAATTTTGGCCAAAAATCAGCGTATGTACGTGACTTTTGGCCAAAAACATGCGTATATAGAGAAGGCAGTGGTAAAAAGTAGGCAAAGGGTCAAACCAATAAAGGGGAGTGTCAATGGATGAACATACTATAAAATGCAACACATAAACAAGGAGAAACAAAGAGCAAGTCAGTAATATTGATCCCATTGTGCTCGGAAACCCCAAATAAAAATAAGGAACATCCCCAATGGAGTTGCCAATTTTGTTACGGAGAGAAATTCCTATGGCTTGGGGTACCACAACAGACAGCTTGACTCCAGAAATCAATCCTTTCCAATATGCAATAGAAATTAAACATATAACACTAAAGGATCAGACCTTGTACCTTATTCCGGACGATTGAAGTAGATCCTCGTTGAGCTTTCCAACTTCAGCTTGAATTGATAGAATACTTCCTCAACAACAAGTAAACAATACAAGCATACTATATATATTGGTGTTAGATCTATTCTAGCATATATAATCAACAATGTATAAGCATTTGAAAACATCCATGGATAAAATATTCATTCAAACATACATTATTAGACAGGAAAAGATATTTCTATTAATAAAAATTAGAGATTACAATGGATACAACCTCTGTCGGCACGTTTGCAAACCAGAAAAACTGAATCCCCCACTTGGGCCTCCACCACCTCAATCCTCCATCTCTCGATAGCAAGCTCACAAGCAAAAGGAAATCTTGGGAAGAACACAAAAGTGCTCCAAGGGACAAAGGGATGCAGACTCAAGCATAAGTTCTGGCAACAATGGACTATAGTGTCTTAGCTCTGAATTCTCTCATATGCCTTCAATGTACCATAGAGTTCCTTATATAGCTTTTCAAAGGGGTAATGAAAGGTCGAATCCGAGCGATCTCAAGGCATAGGGAAGGCTAGGAGTCAAGTGAGTCGGATCCATGTCAAGGAAAACTCCAAAAGGATTTGGATTTTGCACACATCCCGATGTACACGGTTTTAGTAGTCAAACCCACGTATATACGCGATTAAGGGTTTAAAAGTCACGTGTATCATTTTTCACATGTTTTTAGGGATGGTCAAGGAAACATCAAAGGACAAAAAATGGTCCAAGGGGTCTAACGAGTCTGCAGAGGGATAGGGGAAAGGCCATACAAGTGTGATTCACCTGGAGTGGTAAAATCAGCTATAACAATAGTCTGTCAGCAATATTAGTTGGTTGGGCCTTCACCTGTTGTGCCATCTTTTCCAAATTCCTGTGTAAGTAAAAAGGAAAATTCAGTGGGCTTCTCCCTATGAAGTGGCTCATCAACTTAAAATAGTAAATCATAGCTCTGTTATATCTCCCTTCACATGTTATGTAGACCACAATGGCCTTCAGCAGTTGCTGACACCTTTCTTCCATCCAGGAGGATGGTACAATTTTCTTCCACACTACTTACTTATGCTCAGGCTTTAGGTAAGATTTGAATTCTACATCTTTTGGTATGGTGGTCTTAAACCACTACTCTCCTGCGCTAGGAAGTTTAGTTACTTCAGTAATTAGGGTTTCATCTATTAGAAATTCTCCTTTGCCTATGACTTCCTTGGAGCCATAGAAGGAGAGGGAAAATGCCTCAGCCGCCTATTGGTGTGAACCTTGAATATTCTCACAAAACCTATATCATACAACATCTTTGAACAATTGACAGACCTCTGGATGTGCCTCTAGGTAGCTGATATCTCCCAACTCTTGCCTAAGAGTAGGTCCTCCCTTCTTCATCTTGTTGAATGCTACTCCTCTGAACCTGCAACAATAAAACTCAAGCTTTATGAAATAGTGTCTTTTAACAGGCTACCTCTCAGAGATGGTTTTCTGGTGGAGAGAAAAGCTAAATTTGAGGGTGGGGTGTACTGAATATTTGGCATTGATTATGAGGGATTTATTCTTCATGATTAAGGCTGAGTGTTGGCTCTTCTTGGCAGACCTGGGTTTACTTTAATGTACCAACAATACCCCTAGCTCACTAGTTCTTTCAGCAATAAGCCATAGAACAGCCTGAAGTCTCACCCGAAGTGATCTTAATAGGGTGGCTGAAGAATCAAGTGTCTTCAACCGGGTTCTGTAGCATCCTATGGTCTCGTGACTCTTCTTAGCCAACGAGATATCTCTGCGAGGGAGATCTCTCCTTCTAGCCGGCGCTGATAGGGAGCGGACTCTGATCACATTGTAGCCTCTAGAACGATGCACAACTTTTTCTTCTACTCAACCCTTTACTTGCGATCTCCCACACCGCAGCTCCTCCAACAGTGCAATATCGCCTTTCTATGCTACGATATCTTCTATAGTAAGACTCAATGTGACCTTCAAGGTCCAAAGGTCTTCTCTCTGGGTACAATAACTCAGTTAGCCCTCGACGGGGTGTCAAATATCCTTACTTGAGCTTCTATAGTTCAACACACTTAACATCAACTATACTCAATATTGCTAGACTAAATATGCAGGAATCACTTAACACTGTAACTGTTACTGTTATGAATCAAGCACTGATAAACTCATATACAGGATACTTGATACATTCAACTTGCGTTTAACCTTCTATGTGCTATAAACTAAATAATAACATACATGCATTCATCAACTGATAAGTAACATTCATGTAACAGATGAAAGATAGTGAACAGGTAAAACACAATCACATGAATAGTCGCACAACACGCATATTTTACGTGGTTCACTCCCAGAAAGGAAGCTACGTCCATAGGAACTGGTTTTTCTATTATATCTTGAGAGAGTAAACACAGTTCCATTGCAACCTATTGTGCAGCTCGAGATCTTCTGGGAAACTCCATGCACACAGCCGGGAGCCCTTCTCTCCTAGAACTCTTCTCCTTCTATATTTTCTTCTCCTTACAATATACTCTTCCTCTCTCTCTCTCTCTCTCTCAATCCCTGAAGATTGTTACATTCATGCTCAAGGAGGCAGCTACTGGTTACAGTAAGATAACTACAGACTGAATAACAGAACCAGAGCTCAAGTCAAAGAACAGCTAACTGACCAACTAGCTAATTGTCTATCTAAATGTTTGGCTAGCTACTAAGTGGCTATGAGCTAATAGACCAACTGACTAGCTTGTTAACTAACCCTTCATAATACAAAATACATGCTTATATAGGCGGCTGAAGGTCTCACCCTGTTACAACACTGTGGGCCTTTCCCAACAAAAACCCAAAAACCCTAACTGTGACAGTCGGCCTATCTGTACTTGAACTGCCGCTTTCCATCACACCACATCTTTCTGCAGTCTTCCATGCTTCCCGGTGCTGATCGTGGGTATGGGCGTTGTTATCGAGAGAAATTCCTATGGCTTAGGGTACCACAATAGACAGCTTGACTCCAGAAATCAATCCTTTCCAATATGCAATAGAAATTAAATGTCTAACACTAAAGGATCAGACCTCGTACCTTATTCCGGACGGTTGAAGTAGATCCCCATTGAGCTTTCCAATCTTCAGCTTGAATTGCTATAACACTTCCTCAACAACAAGTAAACAATACAAGCATACTATATATCATGGTGTTAGATCTATTCTAGCATATATAATCAATAATGTAAAAGCATTTGACATAATCCCATGGATAAAATATTCATTCAAATACACATCATTGGACAGGAAAAGATATTTCTATTAATATAAATCAGAGATTACAAGATACAACCTCTGACAGCACGTCTGCGAACCAGAGAAACTAAATCCCCCACTTGGGTATCCACCATTTCAATCCTCCATCTCTCGATAGCAAGCTCACTAGCGAAAGGCAAGCTTGGGAAGAACACAAAAGTGCTCCAAGGGACAAAGGGATGCAGACTCAAGCATAAGTTTCAGCAACAATGGACTATAGTTTCTTTGCTCTCAATTCTCTCTTATGCCTTCAATGTACCAAGGGGTTCCTTATATAGCTTTCAAAGGGATAATGAAAGGTCAAATCCGAACGATCTCAAGGCATAAGGAAGGCCAGGAGTCGAATGAGTCAGATCCATGTCAAGGAAAACTCCAAAAGGATTTGGATTATGCACACATCCTAATGTATGGGGTTATATGGGTCAAACCCGCATATGTACGCGGTTATAGGTTTAAAAGCCGCGTATATCATTTTTCATGTGTTTGTGGGGATAATCAAGGAAACATCAAAGGACAAAAAGTGGTCCATAGGGTCTAATGAGTCTGCAGTGGGACAGGGGAAGGCCATACAAAGTGTGATTCACCTAGAGTGGTGAAATCCACTATAACATATGCCCCCTAATGTGTGAGGTCAGAGGCGTTATATGATGGCCAAAATATATTATAATTCCATCCCAAAAGTGGAGTGATGAAGGATCCCAAATGGAATACCAGCCACCCAATCAGCATAGTACAATAATACAACTCTGCATACACTGCAAATACATATAGCAGTCCCAGATACATAAGAGTACAATGGCCATGAATAGGCATGATACATGATGTCACATATGTGTTCATCACCACGTACAATATACATAGATCAGAATCTCCATGATGAAGATATACAAAGGACCATGATCTCCAAAATGGCTGAAGATATATAACAGATCAAGATCTCCATAGTGGCTGGAAATGTCTAACATATATTGGAATCAAGTCACGAGAGCTGAAATCTCATGAACACTAGCATGATCAAGGAGGTAGCATATAAGAGATGCCACCAATCTGGACAATCTTCTACACAAATTGCTATGAGTACATGTCCTACTATGAGAATAGAGGTGTTGAGGTCAAACATAGTAGTCCATCGTCTGATTACCAGTCATTAATGTATACCATTAACAGACGCGAAATCACCCACCAATAATGAAAATGGGAATCAAGGTACTAGAGTGCAAACTAACAAGTGTGAATAAATGTGTTGAGGTCGAACACTTGAGAGGATCCATCGATCAGGGGACATTGATATATTCCCAAGAAACTGTCGATGGCGAGAGAACCTGCCACTGATGAATGAAAGTCTCAAGGCACTCAACATGACTCTAGATTCCAATCCCAGAATAAATGATATGAAGTCGATGGGATGAAATCCGCTGGAAGGAGGGAATTAAGGCATCCCCCATCATCCAACATGAGGTACTCAGCAAGGCTATATAATATGGAAGGACTCGATCATAAAGTGCATGAACTAGTAACTGTACCGAGAATGGCTGACATGCAAAGTCAAGATAACTGAGGAATGGCCAACACAAGTTTCAACTTCCTTCGAACAAGAGCATAATGGTGTATGGTGACTGAATGAAGGCAGCATAGAATTGATATACAAACTGGGACATCTCTATGACATAGGAGGCATCAACAGAGGCTCCATAGGGACTGGAAGCTTAACCATTAGGTGGAGATAAACTCAGATAAATGAGTACAGCTCCTAAAGTAAAACTATAACCTAACCAATGGATGTGATATACAGTGCTCTGTTCGAAGGTGACACGACTCGACAGCTGCCAAAGATAACATCTTTTCTTGTCTGGATTTTTGGTTTTTTGGTTTTTTTGGACTTTTTCAGTTATTTGAAAAGCTTGAAAAAAGAATAAACTAGCTTTATAGTTACAAACTAGGAAGAGATGAGTGTCATAAGGGAAAACAAACTAGTTCCAAGTAGTAGAACATACCTAGCTCAATGCAAGGATACATGTGTAGGATATCGACACTCGGGGGAAAATCCCCTCCTGGTACAAAGGGAATCAAGCTGCTAAGGATATAAAAAATGGCTCTGCATGGCTAGACATGAGACAAACTTGGGCTATATGGCTGAAACGCAATGTCAGGGGAGCCGACATAAAGCTCAATAAGGCAGGCAAAGCTCATGATAATGCATTCACAACTTGACATAAGGGAGTCCCGAGGAAATGGCTAGCATAAAGTTCAAGAGGAGTATGAAGCTCTTGCTCAAGGACATGGCGGGACTAAAAGGGACTCTCGGACCTAAGAGAGGACTCACAGCATGGGCACCAAATGCGAAAGGGAGCTAACTAGGGAACCCATGTATAGGAAAGCTCTACCGTTCACATAATACCACTTCTAACAACAACATGAAGGTTCTGTGATACCATGGAATGGGTTCATACCTAAGGTTAAGATGGACTAGTCATAAGGCAATGCATAAGTGCAAGCGGATGTGATATCCTAACCTATATGCCAATTCAGACATAATACCTGTGATAGGAATGAACGGGTCGAAACCTTGGAGAGAGTGTACAAAAACTGGACCCTACATGACAACCATATTAGTCCAAAACAAACCAAAATAGTCAATAAAGAATCCAGACTATAAGATATAGGGAAGAATGATCATGACAACTGCACCCAAAGGAAACAATGCGGTGAACGATGGGATATAAAAAGGAAAGTAAGGTGTAGACCCAACGTTAACGCATCCACTACCACCCCCAAGATGGTGATCACCAGTGTAAAGACCAAGAAAAGGGAATAAAATTCCTCCACAAATGGAGTAGAGGATGGAATATGACCATTCCCAAATCTATGAGCAAGGTAAGGGGATGCCCCCAAGTCTGACACCAGGGTCCGTACTAGGACCAATACGGGTGATAGGATACCAGGCATGCCGAAAATAAAAGGACCTGAACTCAAGAGAGCATAAATATACTCAAGTAACCATGATCGCAAAGGCCAACTAGCGCACAAAGAGCACACTCCTAAGAAACTCTACAGCCAAAATACAAGCAAACCAAGGGGAGGATATGTGAGCTCCCGAATGCAGCAGGTATGTCTCACCTAGGAGAGGCTCGAAAATCCCATACACTACAAGCAAAGGTATGTAACCAATTATAGTGGCCCTCAGATTCAATGCATAAAGCGACTGTGCTGTCCGACCTCTACCTAGCCGAGACACCCTCAGAATAACCCCTGCAGAGTACCCCCTTGATATCCTAGGTAAGGCCACTAAGGTCACCTCAATATAATCAATGCTCAGGTGGACAGTCGCAGGAAGGATTGACCATATGGGCAGGGTAGAAAAGCCCAAAACTCTCGAAAGAGCCCCCAGATACAAATACAATCCTAGAAATATCTCCGGTGCTACTCAGTTATGACTAGGGATCATCCCCAATCAATAACTGCTCACACTGCCTCGTGCTTAACTCCCTTGTAAGAGGAGGATCTTGAGAAACACTAATTATACCAAGGAATTTCACACACTCACCTGGACAGACACATACATGTTGTTGTTTAGTGATCTTGGAGAATTGACTTACAATGAACTATTCCAAGATCCTAAAACCTAAGCTTGTTGGTGCACCCTAGAAAAGAAAAGAGTGTAATACATTTTAATTTAGTGTTGATTTTAATTGGCTGTAATTACTCAAAGGGAAATGGCCGTGCAACTAGTGATATGAAGACTCGGTAGTGAAATAAAAGTGCACACCATAACAAACAATGCTAAGTGCAATATTTGTCAAATGAAAAATAGGGTATGCCACTACATGAGATGCATAAATATATATTCCTTTCCGAATGCCAATGCAATCCTTCCTATATGAAAGCCTAGACACAACTCTCATCCAAGCAATGCAATGCAAGTACCTCCTCAAATCCATATCTAAGATGCAACTAAGAGTGCAACTACTTTGTATTTTTCAATATAAAAGAATGAAAAATGCAATAAAAGTCATATAAAACTCTCAGTCTCTGCAGCAAGTATAAAAGACAAGCCCAGCAAGACACCAAGACAAAAAGAGTAATGCACTAATGGCAAAACAAAAAGGAAAAATGACTAAAACTACTTTCAAAGAAAAATCAATGAAAAAGCGGTCTCTGGTCACAAAAGAAGCATCCAACAGACAACATCAGACCCAAGGAAGACAAAAGCACACTCACAACCCACCCAGCAACTTCCCATAACATCAAACTCACCAAAAGGGAGGATGTACGCGACTGTTTAAAGAACAGCTGCGTATATACGCGACTTTCGGCCAAAAACCTATGTATACAGAGAAGGTAGTGGTAAAAAGCAGGCCAAAGGTCAAACAAATAAAGGGGAGTGTCAATGGATGAAAATACTATAAAATTCAACCCAGAAACAAGGAGAAACAAAGAGTAAGTCAATAATATCAAGCCCATTGTGCCCGCAAACCCCCAAATAAAAACAAGGAACATCCCCAGCGGAGTCGCCAATTCTTTTACGGAGAGAAATTCCTATGGATTGGGGTACCACAATAGACAACTTGACTCCAGAAATCAATCCTTTCCAATATGCAATAGAAATTAAATGTCTAACACTAAAGGATCAGACCTCGTACCTTATTCTAGACAATTGATGTAGATCCCCGTTGAGCTTTCCAATCTTCAACTTGAATTGCTATAACACTTCCTCAACAACAAGTAAACAATACGAGCATACTATATATCATGGTGTTAGATCTATTCTAGCATATATAATCAATAATGTAAAAGCATTTGACATAATCCCATGGATAAAATATTCATTCAAATACACATCATTGGACAAGAAAAGATATTTCTATTAATATATATCAGATATTATAAGATACAACCTCTGAAGGCACGTCTGCGAACCGGAGAAACTGAATCCCCCACTTGGGTCTCCACCACTTCAATCCTCCATCTCTCGATAGCAAGCTCACTAGAAAAAGGCAAGCTTGGGAAGAACACAAAATTGCTCCAAGGGACAAAGGGATGCAAACTCAAGCATAAGTTTCGGCAACAATGGACTATAGTTTCTTTGCTCTCAATTCTCTCTTATGCCTTCAATGTACCAAGGGGTTCCTTATATAGCTTTCAAAGGGATAATGAAAGGTCGAATCCGAGCGATCTCAAGGCATAGGGAAGGCCAGGAGTTGAATGAGTCGGATCCATGTCAAGGAAAACTCCAAAATGATTTGGATTATGCACACATCCCGATGTACATGGTTATATGGGTCAAACCTGCGTATGTACGTGGTTATAGGTTTAAAAGCCGTGTATATCATTTTTCATGTGTTTGTGGGGATGATCAAGGAAACATCAAAGGAAAAAAAGTGGTCCATAGGGTCTAATGAGTCTGCAGTGGGACAGGGGAAGTCCATACAAAGTGTGATTCACCTAGAGTGGTGAAATCTGCTATAACAGGTGCCGCTTCCTCGGTCGTTCCCCTCTGTCCTTTGTCTTCAATACCTCAGCCCATTGCTACTTTTCTATTTATGAGGGTAGCTGAGCCCTCCTATCTTCGTCGCTACCTTAAGTGTAGTGGTTGAGCTCTCTCTTCTTGGCCTCTCAGGTACTATTTCCTTTGACTTTCTTCTTCTGATATAGCAGTTTTTCCTGTAGCTACGAGGCCCTGCTCCAACAGTCCCCTAACACTTACTTGTGGCTCATCCCTAAGCCACTAATAGCTGGTTTCTCATGCTGTAACTTCTCCTTGGCTTCCTGCCAAGTCCTTGTAAGTCTCTCCCGAAGTCCTGTGACTTCTTTATCCATAGCTTCAACACACTCTTGTGTCGTTTTCTCTAAAATAGTGTCAACACTTTCCTTAAGTGAAGCTCTAGAAATGAATGGCGGACCCTTTATAATTTGCTAAATTTGTTTCAACGACCTCATCTCCTACTACCTCGATCATATTTTTACCATTCACCTCAAATTCAACTGGAGCACTTGTCCGAATAGACTCATCCAAGCCATCATCATTCTGGATATAGGGAAAGTGGTAAAACTTCCATGAGGAGACATGTCCTTTTCCAAATTTAATGTAACTACCTTCTTGGACATTTTCTGTATCTCTCTCATTTTCAACATCTCGGCTTCGTTCCTTTCCCATTTCCTTTTGTTTTTCTAAGTCTCGAATGCCTGTTTCTTGGTCCTTTTTTCTTTCCGTGAGATCTTCTGGGAAACTCCATGTGCACAGCTGGGATCCCTTCTCTTAGATATATTTTTTCTCACTGTTCTTCTTCTCTGTTCTGGTTTGGACTCTTCTACTATCTGAGCTTGACTCCTCATCCTTGGCAGCTATTTGACCTGTCATATACCTAGTTTCACAACCTTGGGTGGCTTCGTCATAGCGGACACAAGGCCACCACACTGGAATCTTTGCACAATGTATTCTAAAGGTTCCGTCTTGGACAGAAACCACTTGGTGTAATGCTCTGAACTAGCAATGGCTGTGAAATTGGGGAAAACCTGCACTCTGTAGCTGGAGTATCTCTTCACAAGGAAAACTCTTCAAATTGCTCTATAGCTCTCAGAAATCGCAAAAGTAACCCTTCTGCATGAATGATCTCTATATTTATAATGAAGGTGATAATATTTGAAGCAGCAGTCATTTGGCTAGACCCGTCGGTGGTATTAATTGCATGGACAAGACAACACCCATCGTTTTGATCCTTATTAATTGATGAAATTTGATCAAATTTCCCTTGAAACTTGCATGCAGGCACCGGTCTTGTCGAAGATTTACCAAATATGGAAAAATCATTATACTATTTTGAAATCTAGGGTAACGTATACCTGTCGTATCTGGATTAACTGCTTGTCAGAAGGCGAAGTGACTAGCCCTCTGTCCCTTTTCAAAATCATCTACATGGCACGGGGAACATCGCATCGCTGCAATTCCACACCGCATCGTCTCGAACCAAAGTGTCAGCATGAACGACGCAACATTTAAAAACTCTGCAAGCATCATATGACTTGCACAACATACACTTTTTTGATGTGATTCTTCATACTAAGAACTTTTTATATATTTATTTATTTATTTATATTTAGTGTAGACTAATTACCGGTGTGATGCCTCTTTTCAACTACACTGGACATCTACACTTCATAAACTGTCTGAGTTAGGGCTGGGAGGTGGAGTGGCTATAACTATAAAGCTTAAGTCTACTGCCATTAATCAAAGTGGGAAGAAGCTCCCCGTTCATTTTGCTGAGCTGAACGGCACCTCCATTTGTAACTTGCTGCACCTGATATGGCCCCAACCAATGCGTCTTGAATTTTCCTAGAAAATTAACAAACTCGTTGTCATAAAGGAGCATTAGGTCTCCTATCTGAAGAATCTTGCTCTTGATGTGCCTATCATGCCAAGATTTCTCTCATGCCTTCTGCACTTTCTGATGAAATCCTGCGATGAATCTGTCTTCTTCTAAGGCAAGCAGTTGCGCTAGTCTTTCATTCATCGTATTTGTATCAGCCATCCCGGTAATTTTAGCAACTCTTAAGCTGGGAATAATATATTCCATAGGAATAAGAGCCTCTTGTCCATACACCAAGCTGAAAGGTGTGTGTCCTGTAAGTTTCTTGCATATAATCCTATAAGCCCATAATACAGCATTAACCCTGAGGTCCCAATCATTTCTTTGTCTGTTACAGATCTTAGTAAGAGAATTTTCTAGAATCTTGTTAAAAACCTCCACCGTACCATTAGCTTGAGGATGGTAAGGAGTGCTCTTATGGTGCTTGATCTGAAATTCCTCCATCAAGGCCTCAATAGTGTGGTTCAGAAAATGTGTGCCTTGATCACTCATCAAAATTGCTAGACATCCAAATCTACTAATGATGTTTTCAAAAATGAACTGTGCATCTATAGCAGCATCACAATTCCTTACTGCTTTTGCCTCTTCCCACCTGGTGAGGTATTATGTTCCTGTGATGATGTATATCACACTAGTTCATTTCCCGGGTGGGTTGATAGGACCCACGAAATCTATAGCTCACTTATCAAATTCCCGCAACGTAATCTATGGTCACAGCAGCATTTCATCTCTCTGTGAAGGTTTTCCTATCCTCTGGCAGATATCCCAACATCTGCAAAATTCCTTAGTGTCTTTGTGCAAAGTAGGCCACCATAATACTGTAGCTAGAATTTTTTGCGCAGTCGGCTTTCCTGCGAAATGACCTCCTGCAGTACCTGAGTGTGCTTCTCTGATAATGGCCTCTTTCTCGTGCGGCATCATGCATCTATGTAAGACTTCATATGGACCTAACTTATACTAATGTCCCATGATCAAAGTGAAGTCTGCTGCTTTAACAACTAACTATTTCTTTTGTTGCTTAGTAAAATCAACAGGTGCCCACCCTGTAGTGAGAAAGTGAATAATATCAGCGTAATACTCATCTTCGATCTGAATAGAAAACAATTGCGCATCTAGCAAATTGTCCTCTAAATTACTTGGTTCTTCTCCTGAATCTATCCATGACAGGTGATCAGGTCCGGCATTTAATTTTCCTGGTTTTACAATGATTTCAAAATCATACTCCTGAAATAAGAGTAACCATCTGTAGATCCTTCCTCCTAACACTGGCTTATTGACCAAGTACTTTAAAGCGGAATGGTCAGTGAACATCTTGAATGGGGCACCCAACAGGTAGTTCCTAAACTTTTGTAGAGCACACACCATAGCTAATCCTTCTCTTTCTATGGTGGTGTAGTTCTTTTTTGCGGTAGATAGCTTTCTGCTTGAGTACGCGATAGGGTGATCGATACCCCCTTCTCCTGGCTAGGTTAAGACAATCCCCAATGTGATGCCAGATGCATCCACATGTACATGAAATGGCTTGGTCCAGTTTGGAAATACTAAGATGGGTGCTGTAACCATCTTCTCTTTAAGAGTGTCTAAAGTTTGCTGACATTCCTCATTTCATAGGAATTTCATATCTTTCTTTAACAGCTTTTCCATAGGTGATGTGATCTTTTCATAGCCCTTAATGAATTTTCTATAGTACCCGGTATGACCAAGCACTGTCCTCAACTGCTTGACTGAGTTGGGTGTTGGAAGATTTATAATGATGGCAATCTTTGCAGGATCTACCATCAAGCCTTGTCCACAAACAATATGACCCAACAAAATACCAAATGGCGCACATAATATACATTTCTTCAAGTTAAGAGAAATCTGATATTGCCTACATTTCTCTAACATGAGCCTTAGATCTCCTATATGCTTGTCGATTAATCCAAATACAGTCCAATCATGAAAATAGACTTCTAAGAATTTATGGATGTATTCCTTAAATACAGCAACTACTACTCTCGAAAAAATAGATGGTGCATTTTTAAGACCAAAGGGCATTACCGTATACTGGAATGAGCCCCATTCTGTCACAAAGGTGGTCTTATGTCGATCCTCTGAATGGATTCTGATCTAGTGATAGCCTGAAAATCCATCAGTGAAGGAGTATACCTCATGCCCTCCCACATTGTCTAAAACTTCATCAATAAAAGCTGTCAGAAATGGGTCATGAAGCGATGTGTCGTTGAGTTTGCGCAAATCGACACAAATCCTGATGTCTCCTTTGGTTTTCTTTTCCTGCATGACCATGGGACTAACCCACTCACTCTCTTCTACAGGTTCAATGATGCTTGTTGCTAGCAACTTATCAATTTCATCCTTAACTTTTTCTTTATAGCGATGATTCAATCTATATGGATGCTGCTTAACTGGCCTAGCATCCTCTTTCAATGGTATCCGCATGACTCCCAAATATCCTACTATTCCCTTCATCTCTGTGAACTTGGTAGGAAATAAGTCCTGATAGTCATGTAAGATATCTGCAATGTGTCCTATTGTTTCATCATCCCAATAGTCTCCAATAGAGGAAAAATTTGGTTCTGTTTCTGTGCCAATATTGATCTTTTTAATCTTGATAGGCTCTATGATTGTAGGAATTTCTAGCTTTGGTCCCTCAACTCCGTGAGTCCCTTCTGACTCTGGAATGTTGACACTGCGAGGATTCTCATCCTCATCATTTGGCTCTGCTACGAAGTTGTAACACTCTAGCACATGTTCTAACTGTATGGCCCAATCAGGTTGAGCATATACGGGTAGGGTACAGTCATCAAATATATTAGTTTTTATTATATCTAGGGCCTGATCAATGCTTGGGTACTCAGATTCAAAAGTGAAAGTGAGTAGAAAGCTGTCTATCATAAGTGGCCATGTGATGGTTCCTCTATGCAACTCTGTTTCTGTATACCAATTCCTTGGGATTTGGTCTAAAGTGTGAATGAATAGGTGAACCCATTCATCCTATGGAATGTTCGACCAACTCTGTTCACAAATCTGAATATGTGACTTGGGGTCACTTTCTCCTGTATATTTCTACTGGAACCGCTCCTTGTCATTAGAGAATCTGATTGCCATCAATCTCTTATGTGATGCGATATGTTCTTTATGTGCATGCCACCATCTTGCAGGTGTGGCTCTTACTGCAAGATCAATAACTACCATCCTCTGCTCATGAGGGATTTCTTTTTCAAGCTGCTGTAAAAATTCGTTGACAATTTCCAAGCCATCAAATGATGGAATATCAATAATCTCTATGCCGATCCATCGCAATGACTTAGTCATAAACACACATTTGCAAGCTGAGACTTCGTAAAGTCTATTTTGCCAATTTTCTAAACCAACATCCAAATCTGATGCACATGAGCTGTCGCATCACCAACTGATATTTCCTTATGTGGTGGGGTTGATGTAATCACTCTGATTAGCAGTCATTTGATAAAGGCTTTCCATGTTACGCACCTCTTCCTCTGCTCTAACAGGTTCAATGTATCTAGACCCTGGAAAGGATCCAACGGTGCGATGACCCAAATCTGATTATCCTCAAAGGTCATTTGTCTTTTCTTTAAATTGATAACAGCCATGTTATCGATTGCCCAATCAATACCTAATAAAGCTGGGTACGGTCTGCTATCACTAATAATTTCTATGACTTCAAAGTCTGCAAAGCTACGAACTCTGTCAATGTCAACTAGTACTTGCAGTAATCGACCCAGTGGTGATACCCTCTGCTGATTGGCTAAATGCAGATGGATAGGTGATCTGGCTAACTTAGGGCTACCCATCTGTTCCCATGTCTTCTTAGTCAGAACATTTACCTATGATCCTAAATCTAGGATTACCTCATCCATTTCAAATTCTCCAATTTGCGCTGTGAGTCTCATCTCTCTTCCTGTTCTTGTATGGACCATAATATTATGAACAGCCCGCTGCGCACTGCTCATGGAAGAAGATGACTGACACTGATCTATGATGCGCTGAAGCTCTTCAATAGCTTTCTCATTTCATACAAGTTTCAAGCATCTCCGCAAGAAGGATAGTACACTTCCTGTCGACTCATCCTCTTCGCACCTTCCAGATGTGGTAGCCTACGGTATCTGCACAGGACTAACGCCACAAGGTGTTTGCTACTGTGGTACACCCCTACAAGGAAATACCTACGATCCTGATGGTGTAGGGTCAGTAAAGAAAGTTTTTGCTTGCTGAAACGTTTCTTTGTTCTTCTACAGGTCAAGTGGTGTTGATTTATTAGTGGCTTTTCGCACCCACTCCGGTCCTGTATTCTTTTCAGTATCCTGCAATGTCCTACTAGTAGAAGCACCACTGCGAGTCACAATATTGACTCTTGGTTTTGGTTCTTTCTGCTCAGCAGCAATAAGCTGAATGTTTTGGTTTACTGCTGGCTTAGGATCCCTAATCTTGGCTATCAAGATCGGACACTCTTCTATAGTGTGATCATAGGACTTGCAATAGTTACATGTTGTAGTAGGGTTCTGACAATCCCTAGCATAATGTATTACAACTCCACAATTGTAACAAGTAATCGGTCCACGGCTGCAGCCGAAGCCTTCACCATGGCTAAAGCCTCCTCCACGGCCTCGTCCTCTGAATCCTCCACCATAGCCAACATGAGCCGGTTCGTGCTGTGGTCTTGCTGCTGGACCTGGTGTCTCTAAATGGACTCTGTACAAGTCATGTTTTCTCTCTATCATGAGATCATAAGCTCAGCAATTATGTTCATCATGACCTACTGACTTACAGAAGTTACAGTATAAGTTCTTGGGAGTTTGTATATACTTCTGAAGTAAAGGGCATTCTTGTGGTCTATGTCCTCTTGTTCTGTAGAGTTCACACCATGGCCCTTGGTTCTGTATTAAGGGGTTCAGAGCCCCACTTTCTAAATATTAAACAAATACTAGACAGTTATCTTTAGTATGGCCCTGTCCTTTACACTTGGTACACCATAGTTCTTGTGCAACCTCTTTCCCTTTCTTAATCTCATGTAGCTGTAACGTGAGACTGGCTAACTGGTTCTGTAAGCTTGTCATTCCTGTACTAGTCTCAGCTAGAGGTGAAGCCTCTAGTTTCATTGCCATCTCCAATGCTTCATCCTGTGTATGAAGTCTCTGTTGCATAAGGGGAAGTCTGATATGCGGGAGCAGTGCTGCGATGAACCATTCCTTATGCTACTCTGGCGTAAACTCAAAGCTACCTTGGTCTATAAGATCTTTAAATTTATGATCAAATTCCCATACTCACTCTATAGGTAACTGTTTAATGTCTTTAAGCTCTGTGATACACTATGACTCAGACTTAGGTTTCTTAAAATTTTTTATCATGGCGGTCCTAACTTGTATGAGCGTTCTGGGCTGTGTTGATGTATACTTCATATACCATGTTAAGGCTCTTTCTCTAAGTGTAGTGGCCAGCTGGACAAGTTTAGTATTATCATCTAGGATATGTTTAATAGTCCATATAGCTTCACATAGGAACCAATGTTGTTCCAAGTCTTCTGCCCCTATACCCTTAAAGGTAGGTAACTTCATGTCATCCCCCATTTTGTTTCTACGTGGTGGATGCTGAGTTGTTGTATTACTACCACTCGACGGTGTAGATGTAGGTGGTGTAAAGTTAGTATGTACTGTATGTGAACTACTAGATGGAGTTCCTATGGGATTGTTTTGAGTCCCAGTCATTTTCTGTGGGGTATAAGGGTGGTAAGGGATACCCCCTGCTGGTCTTTCTGTATTGCTTTGGCTCTGTTCTCTAGTATGGTTTGAACTGTCTTCCAAGAAGGAAGATTTGAAATCTACTTTATATTTCTTACCACTATGTGTACATCCAATTTCATCAAAATCACTCTCAAACTCTTGTGACATTACACTTACTGAACTTATTCATATGAGAATATATCCATTACTCCTTTTTCATGTAATAACATATTAATAGATGAATTTAAAGAGTTCAAGTACTTACCACGATATCCTTTGAGTAAGTACCTCTCGGCTTCGCTACAAATTTTTCTTTGATCAACTGCAAACTCTGTAATGAAACCTTCCAGCAAACTCGCAAGCCAGAATTCTACTACCCACGAAATGGGATTATCTATACTCTTCACGGTCTGAATCAGCTCAGGTGTCTAGACAATGTTTCTTTTCTTCTTGAATATATTCTTATCAGTCAACTTTGACAACTAGTCGTACAGCTCGTTTGCATAGGTCGCAAAAAATATCTCATGCTGATCTGTCAAGATATGTTTTTTTAACCAGTCCTCTGTACTCAGTCTAGGACTCTTCTTTTCTATTGCAGCAAATTCTCTCTCCTTAGACTCAACCCAGTGGTTAAGTTCTTCTTTAGTAGGATGCCAACAGAACATTAGCTCCTCAGTTTGTTCAAAACCAGCAACAGAACCATTTGTTGGCTCTTCTTGGCAAACCCGGGTTTACTTTAATGTACCAACAATACCCCTAGCTCACTGACCCTTTTAGAAACACACCACAGAACAGCCTGAAGTCCCACCCGAAGTGATCTTAATAGGGTGGCTGAAGACTCAGGTGTCTTCAACCGGGTTCTGTAGCATCCTATGGTCTCACGACTCTTCTTAGCCAGCGAGATCTCTCTGCGAGGGCGATCTCTCCTTCTAGATGGTGCTGATAGGGAGCAGAATCTTATCGTATCGCAGCCTCTAGAACAATGCGCAACTCTCTCTTCTATTCTATCCTTTACCTACGATCTCCCACACTGCAGCTCCTCCGACAGTGCGATATCACCTTTCTATGCTGCGATGTCTTCTACAGTAAGACTCAATGTGACCCTCAAGGTCCAAAGGTATTCTCTCTGGGTACAATAACTCAGTTAGCCCTCGACAGGGTGTCAAACATCCTTACTTTAGCTTCTACAGTTCAACACACTTAACATCAACTATACTCAATCTTGCTGGACTAAATATGCAGGAATCACTTAACACTGTAACTGTTACTGTTATGAATCAAGAACTGATAAACTCATATATAGGCTACTTGATACATTCAACTTGCGTTTAACCTTCTATGTGTTATAAACTGAAGAATAACATACATGCATTCATCAACTGATAAGTAACATTCATGTAACAGATGAAAGATAGCGAACAGGTAAAACACAATCACATGAACAGTCGCACAACAAGCGGATTTTACGTGGTTCACTCCCAGGAAGGAAGCTACGTCCATAGGAACTGGTTTTTCTATTATATCTTGAGAGAGTAAACACAGTTCCGCTGCAACCTATTGTGCAGCTCGAGATGTTCTGGGAAACTCCGTGCACACAGCCGGGAGCCCTTCTCTCCTAGATCTCTTCTCCTTCTATATTGTCTTCTCCTTACAATATACTCTTCCTCTCTCTCAATCCCTGTGGATTGTTACATTCATGCTCAAGGAGCCAGCTACTGGTTATAGTAAGATAACTACAGATTAAATAATAGAACCAGATCTCGACTCAAAGAACAGCTAACTAACCAACTAGATAATTGTCTATCTGAATGTTTGGCTAGCTACTGAGTGGCTATGAGCTAACAGACCAACTGACTAGCTTGTTAGCTAACCCTTCATAATACAAAATACATTCTTATATAGGTGTCCTGAAGGTCTCACCCTATTACAACACTGTGGGCCTTTCCCAACAGTAACCTAAAAACCCTAACTGTGACAGTCGGCCTATCTGTACTTGAACTACTACTTTCTGTCACACCACAGCTTTTTGCAGTCTTCCATGCTTCCCAGCGCTGATCATGGGTATGGGAATCAATTCCTCAGTCGTTCCCCTCTATCCTTTGTCTTCAATACCTCGGCCCGTTGCTCCTTTTCTATTTATGAGGGTAGTTGAGCCCTCCTATCTTCGCCACTGCCTTAAGTGCAGTGGTTGAGCTCTCTCTTCTCGGCTGCTCAGGCACTGTTTCCTTTGACTTTCTTCTTCAGATATAGCAGCTTTTCCTGTAGTTGTGGGTCCCTACTCCAACACCGAGGTTAGAGGGTGATGTCTTCAGTTGATATTTTCAAGACCCCTTGCCCAGCAATGATGTCAAAATCATCCTGGATACTCATTTGGATTTTCTGCAGCTCTGTGGATAGGAGGAGGGAGAAGGAGGGTTTCATCACAGCAGTCATCATCAGTTTCAAGTAACGACCTCATCACTCATTTCCTCATGCATTTATGCAACCTCATGTCCTTTCGGTGGTTTATCACACCCTTTACTGATTGTTATCTTGCTGACGGGGTTTGATTTGACCGATTTCTAACCGTTTCTCTCTTTTGATTTTTTGGTGGTTAACATTCTTTGGGAATTTGTCTACAAGCCATTGAAAAGATAGCTTTCGGTGGCTAATGAAATGATAATCCTTTCGCACAAGCCACCGAAACTATTTTCCCAATGTTGCGGTGAAGCCCAGCTTTCAGGAGATAGTGGCCTTGCCAAATATTCCTTTTAACCACCGAAAGCCTATCCTTTCAGTGGCTAATGAAACGTAAGAGCTTTCTCCTAAGCCACCGAAAGCACTTTTTCCCCAATGCCTTCTTTCTTGCTTTCGGCAATTAACACCCCTATTGAACTGTTTACTAAGCTTTCAAAAGCATTACTTTTCGGTGGCTAATGAGATGGCTAACGTCTCGCCTAAGCCACCGAAAGTGCCTTTACCAATGTCATTTTTTGTCTGCTTTCAGTGGTTAAACCCCTTCTTGGACTTTTCACTAAGTTGTCGAAAGCCACACTTTTCGGTGGCTAATGAGTCATTTGAAGTCTCGCCTAAGCCACCGAAAGTGTTTTTACCATTTACTCGCTCGAGCCCGCTTTCGGTGGTTTACCTTTATCCCACGTTAAACTGTTATCTGCTGAAACAAAGCCTTTCGATTCCTAATGAGCTATTTAGAACCCCACCTAAGCCACCGAAAGCTAAAACTGCCAATTTTTTCAACCATAGCACAAACAGAGACCTTCAATTTGTTAGTCATCTTCAAATTTTTCATGACATGACTCGAATTATTCATACTATCAAAATAAATTTATTTTGGGAGATAACAAGTTCTCTCACACACAATATTACCAAAATACTTGGAATATTAGATAAGCCATGAATAAGAATATAATATTGAATATTGAATAGATCATCGATGATTTTTACAATGACAAGGGACCCATATAAATAGGTCCTCATGGTGACTATTCACCCAAATGAGGTGTCTCTAAATCACCATAACTATTACATATTTTATTATTTCATTTTACTTATTATGTTCATAACGTTGACATTTGGAGGTGAGGATTTCAGCTACATGAAATTTTGTTCTCAAATATGATTTCGTCATCTTTTAATTAGTCCACACTTCATTTCTAGCAAATTAGATTTTTAAATTTCTTCATTTTTCATTATATTTTGCTATTTTTTATGGTCTATAGATTGGCCTTTTTTCCACAACTTACCCACTACAATACTTTATGGAAAAATCACTACAAAAGTGAGGTTGCACCCTACTAAAAAGAGAAACAAGTGCAATTTTCCAACATCAATCCTTTCTCAAAATATCCGTAGCATGAAATCAAAATCTAGTTGCCAATTTTCTACCTTTAAAATTATATATATATATATATATATATATATAGAGAGAGAGAGAGAGAGCACAACTAATATTCATAAATCAACACAATTTTCAAGTTGATCATCGATGTTTGGAGTGCATAGACCCTCAGTATGCAATGCATC
Organism: Pseudotsuga menziesii; assembly: GCA_001517045.1. NCBI lineage: Eukaryota > Viridiplantae > Streptophyta > Pinopsida > Pinales > Pinaceae > Pseudotsuga > Pseudotsuga menziesii. Next base: position 167,790 of record LPNX010321099.1, on the reverse strand, counting down.
ATTTTATTTGAGGTGCCCCATTGTTCTCAATGTGCATGATGATGGAACACCAAGCACTGGTAAGAGTTCCTTCCATTTTTTAAGGTGCCTTAGTATTCTATATGCGCATAAAAATAATTGATCATTAACAATATTATTAAAGCAAACATTGGATTAACTATATGATACGTTTTTAGGGAACATAGGTTAGAGTGTACTATATGTTGTCTAGCATCACTAATAGTGTGTTTTGTTTTTAAACGTTAAACTATAGTGCTAGACATTTTTTTACAAAAGAAATATAATAAATGTATGTATGTATTTATGTATGTATGTATGTGCCTCATGAAAGTTGTATTGGAATCACATATAATGATGAAGATAGGAACAAAAGAAGTAGTGGTGGTGGGTCAACCCATACAAACTTTATGGAAATAGTAGGCCTAAGAAAGGGAGGGGAATTTGTTTCCTCATCTATTACAACACATACTCATCTCCTATTGAGGAGTGTTGACCTTCTCAACTTTTATGAGAAGGATACATCTGTTAGAGGAAACATGGTTCTATTGAGGCAGTTTATTTGTTATTGGGATATGCCAAGTAGGAATTTAGGGTTGGTATTGATCTGTGGTACCAACCCATAGTGGAGGACATATACTTCATTATTGGGTTTTCAAGGAGAGGGAATGGTTTTCCCTAGTTCCTCGGTCTCCCACCTAGAATTGTAGGAGAGGTTCATCTTGCATAAATTCAAAGATATGCCAATGAGGACATCACCAACCTTAGTCACTTACAAGTTGATGGTGGCTAGTTGTTTTACATTCATTTGGTGTAGAAGAGGTTGGTTGTCTCTTTATTTTTATCTTGACAGTGGCACATTACACCAATCATGGGAATCCCATTAGTTTCCCTCTATTGTACTATGCATATTCTTAAGTGTAGAGATTCATATTTATTGGGTGGTATATCATTTTTTTAATTGGTTTCATTGAGCTCTAGATCATTATCATTATGAGTTTCAAGGGAAAATGGGATTCCAGTTTGGTTCCAAGATATTAATTTTTTTCCCAAAGGTTTCTAGCCACCAGTCCATGATTCAATTACCTCTCTCCTAATACAATAACCAATATGCATATGCATTTGCAGGGTTTGAATTTTTCCAAGAGGATCTAGTCCAAGTTCCCATGCATGATCACTCTATATCTACTGCAAAATTTTCATAGTGGTCCTACATGGAAACTTTCACGAAACTAATTCCTCATCACATTAGGAAAAATGAGCTAGTTTGGGATTTTTTCTAGTGATTAAAGTTCAAACATCCTATTTCTTGGGAGTATAAATAAAATATGAGAGGTTATATCATGGTTATGTTTTTATTAATTAAGTCACATTATTTTTCTTATTTAATGCACATGGAGTGTGTTGCAACATTTTATTTAAATTTTCTAATTATTGCTTATTGTGTAATTATTGTTGTCTACCATTTTACAAACATTGGCATGTATGTTGGTCAGGTGCCTCCTCAACAAGATGAGGATATGGTAGAAGTACATGATCTACCTCATATATAGAGACCTAGTATGCTACATAGGCCAAATCATATTTTTGGCAGCGAGTTAGAGGATCAATTATGTGTAGTGAAGGACTAACATAGAGTACATCCTGTAGCCATTACCCAACTTGTAGAAGAGAGAAATATTTCTATTATATGGGAAACCCTTCCATGTGTTATGATATTATTGACACAACATGTTGTAAGTGCAGTCATACTACTAGAGAGGAGGAAATATCACCACCATAAATAAAAATTATGTTTGTATTCATCTATTGAGGATGGTGATCCTCCACCTGCTCCACCACCTCCTTCTCCTCCTCCTCCTCTTCCTCCTCCTTCTCCTCCTCCTTCTCCACCTAATCCAACTCCCCCTCTTCAATCCTCCTTCTCCTACACCAAATGACCAATTACTCTCTCCTTATCCACAGGTGATCCAACCACCCTCTCCTCATCACCAATACAAATAAACACCATCTCCTTCCCCACTATTCAATCAACCATTGGATCCTCCTCCATAAGTAAAAAAACCACCCTTCCCTCCTCCATAGGCTGACCAACCACCCTCTCCAACTCACCTAGGTGACCACCTATCACCATCTTCTCCACCAATCAACTAACAATCGTCTCCTCTTCCAATAGTCAACCAACTAGCTATGACACTCATTGCACTTGCTAGTACTATATATGAGATGGTTGAATTGGATGATATAGATTTTGGTGGATAGATATACAAAATTATTTATTCTACATTTTAGATGATAAATATACTCATTCCTTTGGTTATGGTATTTGAGGTACTAATGCCTCTAGCTCTAGTGGTCGACCAACTAGCTTATAACAATTATGATCACTTGTATATATTTGGCCACTACGATGTACCTTTTACATATATTTTTGAATTAATATATATATATTTGACATACACATTGATTGTGATATTATCATTCATATGTATTGAGCATTTTAATATCATGTTGATGCAATGTTGTTCTATTTATAAACTATATTTTGTGTATGTTAATGATTTATATTAGTAACGATGTTTTTAAATTAAATGTGAGATGTATCACTCATTCAAATCCAAAATGGAATATTATCATATGAACCTTTTTCATGCAATATTTTCCTTGGAACATACATACATTTACACACATATAGACCATATTATTGGAAAATATGAAGGAAGCATATATCGAGGAGGACAAGGTAGTTGGTATTATCAAAGGGGGTTTTAGGGTAGGGTTTCTATAGAGAGGAATATGAGTAATTGACCCATCGATTTGGTGAGAATTTCCCTCTTGGTTGAGTAGATTATGGATGGACCAAAGTATTTGGAGGTAAGGGAATTAAATATGTATTTATGTGGCCCAAATTCATAAATCACAAAATTTTTACATTGGATGAACACATATTGGACATTTGTAGCAAGAGGTGAGATCTAAATTATTCCTTTGTAGAGAGACTTTTAATCTTTTCCTTTTTAGAACAAGATGTATAAGGAGGTGGTATTTACTGAGGGCCCATGGAGATTTGGATATTCAAGGCTGGTTTTAAAATCCCAGTACAAATATTTTGATTTGAAGCAAGGATCAAATGATTTGTTACTTCTATGGGTTCAACTCCTATATTTTCCATTCCATTTGTGAGATCATAAGATTTTAACCAAGGATAATAATTACTTCTTGTTAAATTTTTAACATTTAAGCTATATGATCTTAGGATATTATCTAAGAGAATAACAATCACAACATTCAATCACAAGAGACAATGAACACAAAGATTTTCCTCGGAGAAACCATAAAGGAAAAAACCCCAAAACTTCCTTAGAGATAGAATCAACACCAAAAGTAAAACCCAAAGACAGTAAGCTGATCTCCTGACAGTGGTAGTCTCTCTCTCTTTTGTCCCAGCTTCTTCTTTCTCTCTCAGTTATGCACTACAACTGAGTGTGAGTGAATGTGTGTTAAATAGATAGGCTCCCTCTCTATTTATACTAATTCCCAACTTGACAATAAATCACTAGGGCCGACTTCTCTAGGAGAGTCTAATAACCCTAGGGACCCACAACTACGGGGAATTTAAACCTTGATCAATAAGGAGGGTTACACCCTATGACTTGTTTACATTATTGAATCTCCTGATAGGAACATCGGGGCATGACATGACTCAATTAAATTACAGATACTTCTCGATAGAAACATCAGGGTACAATACATAAGATATACAAGTGAATACATTCTGAAGTTTCCAATACATCAAGACTCCCTCTTAACTAGGAAGGTATTCTCTCGACACAATTTATCAGCATAAGTCTTCTTCTCTATATCATCTGGATCACCATCAAGTCATTTTTATCTTCAAGTCTGGATCATCACTAGATCATCACTTGATATGGAGCATCATTGGATCATCATCAAGTCTGGATCATCACTTGATCTAAATCATCACTACTGGATCATCACTAGGTCATCATCACTGGTGCTATCTCAATTATAATCGTCACAGGAAGTTCTATAGAGCCATCACTTTTTCATATTGGTTGTAGGCCTAGCCTTCATGTAGGTATTCATCATCTTTAGCACTTATATCTGACCATGGAATGAACCATGTCAGAAAGGCCCACCCATCACTTACATCTAACCATGAAAGGAACACATCCAAGAACCATGTCAGAAAGGAACTCCCAACACTCACATTTGACCATGAGAGGAACACATCCAAAACCCATTTCAGAAAGGCCCGTCACTCACATCTGACCTCATCTTGTTAGAAAGGATCTCAACTTACATCCGACATCATCTTGTCAGAAAGGCTCTGCACTTACATCCGACCTCATCTTGTTAGAAAGGCTCTGCACTTACATCCAACCTCATCTTGTCAGAAAGGCTCTACACTTACATCCGACCTCATCTTTTTAGAAAGGATCTACACTTACATCCGACCTCATCTTTTCAGAAAGGCTATGCACTTACATTCAACCTCATCTTGTCAGAAAGGCTCTGCACTTACATCCAACCTCATCTTGTCAGAAAGACTCTACACTTACATCCGACCTCATATTCTTAGAAAGGCTCAGCACTTACATCTGACCTCATCTTGTCAAAAAGTATTTGCACTTATATCTAATCATGTGGGAACAAATCCCGCAATCACATCAGAATGGCTCTGCACTTATATCTGATCATGTGGGAACACATCCCTCAATCACATTAGAATGGCTCTGCACTTATATCTGATCATGTGGGAACACATCCCTCAATCACATCAGAATGGCTCTACACTTATATATGTTCATGTAGAAACACATCCCACAATCACATCAGAATGTCTCTGCACTAATCATGTGGGAACACATCCCACAATCACATCAAAATTTATCTGCACTAATCATGTGGGAACACATCCCACAATCACATCAGAATGCATCTACACTGATCATGTGGGAACACATCCCACAATCACATCAAAATGTCTCTACACTAGTTGTCGCAATATATACAAGTAGCATCCATATGGAGATCAAATAAATTAGATAGTAGCTTTCTCAGCCATACTGCCTCACAACTAGCCGAACAAGATGCAACATACTCTGCTTTAGCTGTACCCAGTGCCACATAGGATTTCTTCCTGCTAAACCAGGAGATCACACCTGATCCCATACTGAAGCAACACCCTGAAGTGCTCTTTCTATCAATGGCACTACCTGCCCAATCTGAATCCACATAACCTTCTAGGTTAATCTTCTGATTCACCTCATACTTGAGCCCATAATCAACTATACCCTTTAGGTCCCTCAAAATATGCTTTGCAGCAATCATGTGAACATGTCTCAGATCCATCAGGAACTGGCTCAATGTGTTCACAACAAAACAAATATCTAGTCTCGTATTTGTCAAGTACATCAAGGACCCAATCATCTGACCATACATCATAGCATCAATCAATTCTGATTAAGCATCACTCAATAGCTTTAATGTTTGATGCCATAGGTGTGGTCATGTCCTTGCAGTCCATCATCCCGAACCTCTTCAGGATCTCTACTACATACTTCCCTTGTCCCATGGAAATTCCATTTGCATTCTGCCACACCTCCATGCCTAGAAAGTAGTGCATCATACCCAATTACTTCATTTTGAACTTGGCAGCAAGCTTCCTCTTTGTATCAACAATCAACCCATCCTCACCTGTTACAAATAGATCATCTACATATAGTAGGAGTATCATTGGGTTCCCTTCTTCAACCTTGTAGTAAAGTTTGGAATCCACTTTACTCTTGGTAAAGCCCAAACTAGATAGGAATCTATCAATTATGTTGTACCATGTCCTGGGTTCCTGTTTCAAACTGTATAGGGATTTCTTTAACTTACACACATGAGTCTCTTTGTCATGTGTCTCAAAACCGAGTGGTTGCTCCACATATACTTCCTCTTCTACTACACCCTTCAAGAAAGTTGTCTTGACATCCATCTGGTGTACTTTCCATTTCATTACTGTAGCTAAAGCAAGTACTGATATGATGGAGGTATATCTGGCTATAGGTGCAAAGGTTTCTTCATAATCTATTCCTTCTTTCTGGGAGAAACCACGAGCCAAAAATATTTCTTTATATTTTTTTATGCTACCATCTGCAGCATGCTTGATCTTATAGATCCATTTGGAAGTCACAACAGACTTCCCCTCTGGTCTTGGGACAACATCCCAAACATCGTTCTTCATGATCGATTGATACTCTTCAATCATAGCATCCTTCCATTCTTTCTCTTCTACCACTTCTTCATAGTTCTAAGGTTCTTTATCAATGAAGTCACATAATAGGGCTACATAATTGGAGCAGGACCTGGTTCGTTTCCTCTCTTTGTGTATCTCTTCTAGAGCCCCATATCTTTCTGCACCTTGGATAACTTCTCATACCCATGTATTTTTCCTCTTGTGAGGATTCTTCTCCTGAGGTGGATCTATAGGTTCTTGAGGTTCTTCTATTTATTGATCTTCTTCTTGAGTTGCATCGTTCATGGTTGTGTCATGAATTATGGGTACTTTTGTTTCTTCGGGTTCTTCAGCAGGTCTCTTTCTAGATTTTTTGTAGGCTGAGTCTTCATCAAATGTTACATCCTTGCTGATGTCAATATTCTTGAATCCTAGGAAGTATATTCTGTAATCCTGCGAGATTTCAGAGTATCCCACAAATATACCCTTCCTTCCTAAAGGATCTAACTTTGTCCTCTTTTCTTTTGAAATGTGAATGTATACTGGACAGCCAAATATTCTAAGATGACTAACTTCTGGTTTCTTTCCAAAAAACACTTCTTCCAGTGTCGTGTTCTCAAGTACTCTATGTGGAGTACGGTTATGTACATACACAGTTGTCCTAGCAGCTTCTGCCCATAGATACATAGGAAAATCTTGATTATGAAGCATTGCCCTTACATCTCCCATGATTTTTCTATTATTTCTTTTTGCAACCCCATTTTTTTGTGGATTGTATGGAGTGGTCAGCCCCCTCATAATCCCTAAATATTTACACAATTCCTTGAATTCATTTGACGTGAATTCTCCACCATTGTCTGATCGGAAAATCTTGATCTTCTTCTCTATGTAGTTTTCGATCAAGGATTTGAATTCCTTGAACTTTCTGAATACTTCATCTTTGTTCTTCATGAAGTATATACATGTCTTTCTAGAAAAATCATCAATGAAAGAAACATAGTATACATATATGCTTAATGAAATGGATGACATCGGACCACATACATCAGAGTGAATGATTTACAAGATTCCTTTAGCCTTTCTTTCGCTACTTAGAAATGTATTCTTTGTGTTCTTTCCTTTGGCACATCCCTTGCATACTCCATGTTTTTCTTGTATTTCTGGAAGACCTTCAACAACTTTTCTTGCAAGTGGTAGTGCCCTATAGTGCACATGTGCAATCCTTCTATGCCAAAGTTCATTTGGTTCTACTGAGTCATGAACCAAAGCTTGTTCTGGTTGGCCCTTTAATCTTTATAGTCTTCCCTCTTGTTCTCCAATTACTACTGCATCATCAATAGTCTTTCCTTTTGGCCACATGAGAACTTGTCCATCTATAAATGAAACTCTCATGCCTTTTTCATCTAATGCAGATATGGAGAGAAGGTTCTTCTTTAGTCCTGGTACAAATAGGAAATCCTTTATTTTCATAGACTTTCCAGAGTCTAATTTGTAGGAGGATTCTCCGCTACCTTTTATTGGATATTGGTAGTCATCCCCAAGTTTCACCTTGTGGGGTGATTCATGTTCTAATAATTTCACAAATGATTCTTTGAATCTCATCATGTGTTTGGAATCCCCACTGTCTATAAGCCAATCATTGCTTCCATCTGCGATGTTTCCCGTGAGAGTGGAAATCAAAACATATTCTTCATCACTTGAAGAATCATCACTGTCTTGTTTGATTCTCTTCTTGGAAGTCTCATCATCTTCTGCAACATGAGCATGATATCTTTTCTTGTTTCCCTTCCTCTTGTGAGATCTATCTTTGTTTCTAGGACAATCTCTTGCTAGCTGTCCTCTTCCATCACATGTATAGAAAATGTACTTAGACAAATATTTGTTAGATTTTCTAGTGTTTTTCTTCTAGCGAGAGTGCTTACCTTTGTGATGGCATGTTTTGATTTTCTTAGATTGTACTGTGAGAGATTTATCTTCACTTCCCATATTTTATTCTCGTGCTAATATTTGAGCTTCTTCTTGTGAGAATTCCTCCCACGGTCTGCTAAACTTGACTAGCTTCTTTCTATTATATTTTTAACATTAAGCTAGCATTATATTAGGATCTTTAACTAAGAGAATAACAAGCACAACAATCAAACACAAGAGATAATGAACAGTAAGATGATATAATCAGCACCAAAAGTAAAACCACAAAATAATAAGATGATCTCCCGACAGTAGTAGACTCTTTCTTCCTAGCCCCAGTGGCTTCTTCTTCCTCAGCTATGCACTACAACTGAGTGTGAGAGAGTGTGTGATAAATAGAGAGAATCACTCTCTATTTATACTAATTCCTGACTTGACAATAACCAACTAGGGCCGACTTCTCTAGGAGAGTCTAATAACCCTAGTGCCCCGAAACTGCAGGGACTTTAACCCTTGATCAATATGAGGGTTACCCACAATGACTTGAAATGACTTGTTTACATTATAGAACCTCTTGATAGGAACATCGGGGCATGACATGACTCAAATACATTACAAACACATCCTGGAATAAACATCGGGGTACAATACATAAGAAATACAAGTGAATACATTCCGAAGCTACAATTACATTAACACTCCCTCTTAACTAGGAAGGTATTCTCTCGACACAATTTATCAGCACAAGTCTTCTTCTCTGTATCATCTGGATCATCCTCGAGTCCTCGTCATCTTCATCTTTTAGTTATCTTTGTCTTCAAGTCATCTTCATCATCAGATTTGGATCATCACTTGATCTGGATCATCACTGAAACATCATCACTAGATCTGGATCATCACTCGATCTGGATCATCACTAGAGCATCATCACTGGATCTAGATCATCACTCGATCTGGATCATCATGGGTGCTATCTCATGATTCTTCTCGTCATAGGAAGTTCTATAGAGCTAGCCCTTTTTCATGCCAGTTGTAGGCCTAGCCACCATGTAGGTCTTCTTCAACGCTTATATCTGACCCTAAGTCTGAATGGCCCACCCAGCACTTACATCTGACCATGAGAGGAACACATCCAACACCATGTTATAAAGGCATGCCCAGCACTCACATCTAACCATGTGGGAACAAATCCCACAACCCTATCAGAAAGGACCAGCACTTACATTCACCAGCATGATAGGACACACCTACTAACATCTGTGAAAAGGAACAGCACTCACATCCACCAGCATGATAGGACACACCTACTATCATCTATGGAAATGCTCAGCACTTACATCCACCAGCATGGTAGGACACACCTACTACCATCTGTGGAAAGGCACATCACTTACAATCACCAGCATGGTTGGTAGGTGTTACGGAGAGAAATTCCTATGGCTTGGGGTACCACAATAGACAGCTTGACTCCATAAATCAATCCTTTCCAATATGCAATAGAAATTAAATATCTAACACTAAAGGATCAGACCTCATACCTTATTCCAGATGGTTGAAGTAGATCCCCGTTGAGCTTTCCAACTTCAGCTTGAATTGATAGATTACTTCCTCAACAACAAGTAAACAATACACGCATACCATAAATATTGGTGTTAGATCTATTCTAGCATATATAATCAACAATGTATAAGCATTTGAAAACATCCATGGATAAAATATTCATTCAAACATACATTATTGGATAGAAAAATATATTTCTATTAATATAAAAATCAGAGATTACAATGGATACAACCTCTGTCGGCACGTCTGCAAATCGGAGAAACTGAATCCCCCACTTGGGCCTCCACCACCTCAATCCTCCATATCTCAATAGCAAGCTCATAAGCAAAGGGAAAGCTTGGGAAGAACACACAAGTGATCCAAGGGACAAAGGGATGCAGACTCAAGCATAAGTTCCGGCAACAATGGACTATAGTTTCTTTGCTCTCAATTCTCTCATATGCCTTCAATGCACCATAGAGTTTCTTATATAGCTTTTCAAAGGGGTAATGAAAGGTCAAATCCGAGCGATCTCAAGGCATAAGGAAGGCTAGGAGTCAAGTGAGTCAGATCCATGTCAAGGAAAACTCCAAAAGGATTTTTATTTTGTACACATCCCGATGTACACGGTTTTAGTGGTCAAATCTGTGTATATACACGATTAAGGGTTTAAAAGTCGCGTATATAGATTTTCACATGTTTTTAGGGATGGTCAAGGAAACATCAAAGGACAAAAAATGGTCCAAGGGGTCTAAGGATTCTACAGAGGAACAGGGGAAAGGCCATACAAGTGTGATTCACCTGGAGTGGTAAAATCAGCTATAACATATGCCCCCTAATGTGTGAGGTCAGAGGGGTCATACGATGTCTGAAATACATTATAATTCCATCCCAGAAGTGGAGTGATGAAGGATCCCAAATGGAATACCAACCACCTAATTAGCATAGTACAATGATAGAACTCTGCATATAACTGCAAATACATATAGCAGTCCCAGATACATAAGAGTACAATGGCCATTAATAGGCATGATACAAGATATCACATAAGTGGTCATCTCCACGTACAATATACATAGATCAGAATCTCCATGATGAAGATATACAAAGGACCATGATCTCCATAATGGATTAAGATATATAATGGATCAAGATCTCCATAATGGCTAGAAATGTCTGACATATACTGAAATCAAGTCACGAGAGCTGAAATCTCATGAACACTGGCATGATCAAGGAGGTAACATATAAGAGATGCCATCAATATGGAAGGTCTTATACACAAACCGCTATGAGTACATGTCCTACTATGTGAATAGAGGTGTCGAGGTCGAACATAGTAGTCCATCGTCTGATTACCGGTCATTGATGTATACCATTAACAGACGCAAGATCACCCACTGATAATGAAAATGGGAATCAAGGTACTAGAGTGAAAACTAACAAGTGTGAATAAATGTGTTGAGGTCAAACACTTGAGAGGATCCATTGATCAGGGGACATTGATGTATTCCCAAAGACTGTCAATGGCGAGAGAACCTGCCACTGATGACTGCAAGTCTCAAGGCACTCAAAATGGCTCTAGATTCCAATCCCAGAATAAATGATCTGAAGTTGATGGGATGAAATCTGCTGGAAGGAGGGAATTAAGGCATCCCCCATCATCCAATACGAGGTACTCAGCAAAGCTATATAATGTGGAAGGACTTGATCATAAGGTGCATGAACCAGTAACTATACCAGGAATGGCCGACATGCAAAGTCAAGATAACTGAAAAATGGCCGACTCAGGTTTCAACTTCCTTCGAAGAAGAGCATAATGGCATATGGTGACTGAATAAAGGTAGCATGGACTCAATATACAAACTGGGACATCTCTGCAAAATGGGAGGCATCGATAGAGGCTCCATAGGGACTGGAAGCTTAACCAATCGGTGGAGATCAACTCAGATAAACGAGTACAGCTCCTAAAGTCAAACTATAAACCCAACCAATGGATGTGATATATAGTGCTCTGTTCGAAGGTGACACGAATCGACAGCTGCCAAAGATAACATCTTTCCTTGTCCGGATTTTTGGTTTTTTTTTTTTTTTTTTGGACTTTTTCAAATATTTAAAAAGATTGAAAAAGAATAAAACTGCTTTATAGTTACATAATAGGAGAAGATGAGTGTCATAGGGGCAAACAAACTAGTTCCAAGCAGTGGAACATACCTATGCTCAATGCAAGGACACATGTGTAGGATATTGACACTCAGGGGAAAATCCCTTCCCGATGAAAAAGGGAATCAAGCTACAAATGATATATAAAATGGCTCTGCATGGCTAGACATGAGACAAGCTTGGGCTATATGGCTGAAGTGCAATGTCAAGGAAGCCGGCATAAAGCTCAATAAGGTAGGAAAATATCATGATAATGCAATTACAACTTGACAAATGAGAGTCCTGAGGGAAATAGGCCAGCAAAAGATCAAGTGGAGTATGAGGCTCTTGCGAAATGTCATGGCAGTACTATACAACAGACTCTCACACCCTAAAGGAGAAAACATCAGCATGGGCACCAAATGCAAATAATGTGCTAACTAGGGTACCCATGTAAGGTCAAGCTCTACCACTCATATCATGCCACTTCTAAAATAGCAAGAAGGTTCTGTGGCATAACAGAGTGGGTTCGTACCTAAGGCTATGATGAAACGGTCATAAGGTCATGCAAAATGAAAACGGTGATGAAACCTAACCTATGTGCCAATTTAGGCATGATACCTGAGATTGACATGAACTGGTCAATCCAACGGCTCAAACGACACTCAAAATGGTCTCCTACATCATGAATTAGGTAAAAAAATGGTCCAAAATGATTAGAAATTGTCGAAACTATAGGAAAGGGGGTAAAAATTTGAAAAAATTTGAAAAATTTCTATAAATAGTAAAAAATTCAAAACATTCTAAAACATTTGAAATTTTTACCCAATTGAGCTCAGATTTTCAACAGTGAATTCCAGGAGATCCAGCCCGCAGAATCCACTACCGTTTCTTCCAGGTACTTACCCATGCTCTTCTCTTCCATTTTGATGCAATTTTTATCAAATTCCATAGTCATTTGAGGTTTCTAGGCCAAACTAAAAAGGGCGCTGCGGCCCATGCAGAAATCGAGGGTTTTTCCATGTATAGGGTTGGATATACGCAGAAAATGTCCTCACAGTCGCATACATACGCGGCTGTTTGGAAAACAGTCACGTATGTGGCCGCGCAATAGGTTTTTTAAGTAATCTAATGGGAAAACTTGCAATTTTTTGTGCAAGATGGTCCTAGAATGGAGAGAGCATGAACATGGTGATGTAGAGGAGATAGTAAGGGCCGATCTAATGGCTCAACAAGCACTGTGTGCATTTGGACTCTACAAGTTTTGGTGTCTTGGTGGTTTGAGGGCCAAACCAAGACTATTGCAGATGCTAGTGGATTACTGGGATCCAGACTCTGAGTCCTTCTAGATATATGGGATGTCCCTCACTATAGAGGTGGAGGACATATACTTTATTACTGGACTTTCCCAATGAGGGGAAGTAGTGAACCTTCATTCTCGTGGTGGGCCCAGAGGTGGCTTGACTATCAACAAGTACATTGCGGTGTACTGCTATCTAGACACAGAGAAGGTGGGGAGACAGGTCCCAACCAACTCTATACAGGTGCTAGGCCTGAAGGCCATACTATTGACATTGGTCAGGATAGCAGGCTTGGCTTCACTCCACCAGGCCTCATGGCCTTTGATGTTCTATGCAGTGGAGTGCATGAGACCCACAGTTTATGACTGGAGCACTACACTACCGAGCAACATGAAACATCAACTCAGCGAGTGTAAGGCAGGTAGAGTACAGAACTTCAGGTTTAGCATCATATTAAGCACATTTTTATTTGAGCATGTTCCAGGATTGAGCCCCAGAGTTGACATTCCTCTTCATGGGGTTTGAGATCCGGCCCAACGACGTTGGGTAGATACGATGCACAGACTGGGGGGAGGTAGGGTGTCCAACCCCTATCCAACTGACTTATTTCTGTGGTGGCGATGATAGATAGTTTCCATCGATGACTACCCTATGCAGGGATAGATTTCTGGGGGGACTCAGATATGCCGCTACCACCAGGATTGGCATATGGCGATATAGGTAACGAATCTCGACCCTCTCTTTTAATTTTTGAGTTATTTAATTTTTTTTGTGTTTTCTGATTGTATGGAATCAAAAGACATATTTTTGCATGACAATACATAGTGACATCTACCATTTGCATGCAGATGTGGGACCATGGCGGCCTGAAGTCTTCCCTTGTCACAGACGGAGGGGAAGAGGAGATGATATCACAGGTGTGGATGCGGAGCAGACGCTCCAGAGCATTCATACCAATTTTGTTAGTTTGACACACAAGGTTCCCATGGCACAAGTCGATGACTTGCCTGAGGCTATGCAATGCCAGGTGGTGGGTGTACCACGAGCATGGGTGTGATTATTCCGACGGCTAGCTAGAGCTGTAGTGACCTTCCATGAGCACAACCCTCCTCCTCCTCCATAGGCTTAGATACCTGGGAGCTATACATTTTGTATTACCGTGTATTATATCTTGGTGGCTCAAGAGCCCCATTTTTGTATCATGACACTATGTATTACCACATTTTGGATGTTATATAAAAAAATTTATGGTGATCGGTTTATTTATTTACATTTGTAAAAATTTTTGTTTGTGATAAATTTATTGTGTCTGAAACAAATGCCAATCTAACACATAGTTAGCATATGAGTCAGCAACTTGATTATTAATTCTTGGAATATGTATGTACGCTATATTGTCAAATTGTCGTTCTAATAATCTCACACATAAGAATCTTCTTAATAACGTCGGATCTCTTACATGGTACAAACCATTAAGCTGTGACACTTCTAACTCCGAATCAAGATGTACCTCAAGAGAGAGAATGCCATGTGAAATGGCATCCCGTAGAAACTCAATAACGACACTATATCCAACCACTTTGTTTGAAGATGGCCGCAAGCATATGCCTCCTGAAGACAGTACCTGACCCATAGGAGTATAAATCACCCAAGCAGCAAAGGCTGAGTGTTGAGTGTGACGACTCACACCATCCGCGAATCCTATGTAGGTGGAAGATTCCATTGACATATGCCAAAATAAATGAAAACTAATCACAAACCTGATCACTATAAGAAAAAGACCTAACTATGCAAAACTGTACACTAATATACAATAACTAACCTTCGCTAAAAATCATGCATAGTACTTCTTGAGATAGAGCCCATTTCTAGGCTCTTCCAAGGTCGTTCCCTCATAATCCACCAACTCATAAGCACCCTTCTCTAACACATGTTTGACGACGTAAGGACCATGCCACATGGGGTTAAACTTTCCTGCCCCCAAGGGTTCTTTCGGTTGATCCCATAAAAGGACCAAGTATCCCTCACTAAACCTCCTCAAATGAATAGACTTATCATACGGGACCTTTACGCGGCGTTTATTTACTTCTAGAGCCACCAAGGCATCTTGACGCTACTCATCAATTTTCTCAAGGTGGAACAAATGCTCCTACAATGGTGAAGTGTCTGGTAAGAGTTCTACAGCTAGCTTCAAAGAAGGAATCTCATATTCAACCGGAAATATCGACTCCACTCCATGTACAAGTTGATATGGAGAAAAAACCGTGGCAGTCTTAACAGCATTTCTATATGCCCACAAAGTAGGATATAACATGATGTGCCAATTATTCTTTCTCTGTGCGATGGTTCATTGGAGAATGGATTTGAGTGATTTATTCACCACTTCTACCTATCCATTCGCTTGAGGGTAGTAAGAGGAGGAATGATCTTGCTTGTACCCTAACTTTCATGCCAACTCTTCCATCATACGATTTTGAAAGTGTGAGCCATGGTCAGTGACAAGCTCTTTCAGAATTCCAAACCGAGTAATAATCTGGTTGAATATGAAGTACACAGCTATCTCACCGTCGGATTTAACTGTAGGCATAGCCTCAGCCCATTTCATGAAGTAATCAATAGCCACTATGATATGATAATGCCCCCCAGCTGAAGCTGGGTTGCAATCCATAAAATTAAGCCCCCACTTAGTGAAGGGATCGGTGGTGATGATGGGATGCAACGGGGTAGGTTTTGAGCACATGTGATGTGCAAAAACCTGGCAAGGATGGCACCTCTTGACCGCATCAACACAATTCTTAAAGATCGACGGCCGGAAATAACCCGCTCTTAATATTTTTTGGGCTATAGAAAGCCCAGATAAATGACCACCACATGCCCCTCCGTGGTAATCATTCAACACTACCTCAGCCTCTTCATGAGTTAAACAACGTTGTAAAATGGAATCTACCCCACGGTGGTACAAAGTGTTATCCACTATGAGGTAATTCTTAGACACGTGACGTAATCGTCATCGTTCATCTCGTGAGAGGTGAGTAGGGACCTTCAATGTTTGTAAATATATAATGATATCCCCATACCATGGGTCTAAAGTTGAGATTAAGAAGATGTGTTCATCGACAAACGTATCTTCACAAACCAAGTCCTCGGCCTTGCTTGGGAAATCCAATATAAGCTATGCAAAAATTAACGTTTTCTTCGATTTCGCCGAAACAAATTCGAGATCGAATTCCTGTAGGATGACAATCCATTTATTATATTTTCCCCCAATCATCCTTTGAGTGAGGATGAATTGAAATGGATTGACATGGGCTACAACCAAGGTCTGGTGAAGGAGAATATAATGTCTCAACCGTTGAACCACATGTACAGTAGCTAAAGCAATATTCTCAACATGAGAATAATGAATCTCTGTGTTAATAAGGTTCTGGCTTAGATAGTATATGACATGCTCTTGGAGCTCCTCATCCTCTTGAACCAAAACCATACCAATCGTCTCCATGGATGCGGCCACATAGAGTAGAAAATCACGGCTATAGTCTGGGGGACTAATCACCGGGGCCAATGCTAGGGCTCGCTTGAGCGCATCAAAGGACTCCTGGGCTTGCTCATCCCAACAAAAGGTGGTGTCCTTCTTCAAAATATGCATGAAGCCTCTAGTAAAATTGGTAAAGTTGACAATAAATCTCCATAAGAAGTTTTCCATGCCTTGCAAACATTGAAGATGACGAATATTCTTCGAGGGAGACAACTGAAGTATTGCCTCAACCTTCAAAGGGTCAACTCATATACCCTATTTAGAAACAATGAATCCTAACAAACGACCTAACTTCACACAAAATATGCACTTATGAGGATTTAACCTAACCAAATAATGCCGGCATCTTTCAAATACCAATCTCAAGTGATAGGAATGATGCATTCTCATACGAGAATGAGCAGCCAAGTCATCCAAAAATACTTCGATAATTGACTTGAGATCGTGGAAGATCAAGGTCATTGCCCACTAAAATGTAGCTCCGTTGTTTTTAAGGTCGAAAGGAATTTTCCGATATACAAAATTTCCTCAAGGAAAAATAAATGCGGTCTTGTGTTCGTCCTCAGGTTTAATTTGTATCTGATTATATCTAGAAAAGCCGTCCATGAAGGAAAAAACCTCACTACCCGCACACTCATCCAAAATCTGATCAATAAATGGTGTGGGGAAATTGTCCTTAGGATAGGCACGATTCAAATCATATAAATCAGTACATATGCGGATCGCTCCCTGCTTCTTATCCACCAAAATGGGGTTTGAAACCCACTCCGTCAAGGGAATGTGATAGATAAAACTGGCTTTCAGCAGTTTCTCTATCTCTACCTTAATCGTAGGTGCTTTCCTAGGATTCACCGCACGCAAGCGTTGTCAAACAGGCTTAGCGTTGGGATAAGTCTTAATCTCATGTTCGACAATACGAGGGTCAATTCCCGGCATTTCATCGTAATACCAAGCAAAGATATCATGGAATTCTTTAAACAGCTCGGTGTATTCTTGAATCTCAGCATGGGAACATTCTGCCCCAATATAGACATTCTCTATCCTTCCAAGATCGCGAGAGATGTTGATAGGAATCATTGAAGATATGTTTGCCATGTTTCCATTAGCCATCGGACCAGGAGAGCTTAATGGAACCATAGGACTACCAAATCTCTCACTAATAACTGCCTTAAAGTCCTCACGCTCTATGCAGTCAAGCTCGGGAAGAAAGTAAGATCTATGATGGATTTCCTTCCATGGTGGCTCAACTCCTGACATGGCCTCAATAATTGCTTCATCTAAAGGGAAAACAGTACCAAGGCAGTCGTGCGCATGAGAAGAATGCACTGCCCATGCCGGCAACACACAAGGGTCCTCCTCCTCCGTCCGCGAAGAGGAAGGACTGGGCTCTGCAACACACTCGAGATTATCTTGATAAGCTATCATAGTTGCAGGCAATGGCACATTCATTATGATGGGCTCACTCAGAGTACTTGGTGTAGGAAGAATCCAAGGATCTTCCATATGACTCGTGCGGAAAGATACCGATCTCATAGATGTCGAAGCCTCACCAGAACTAGACCCTATCATAAGGATCGGTGCAGGACAACTAAAGCTTCCCATGAGGGGTGGATACATGCCTACACCCACACTCCCAGTTGCCAGCTGAGAATGTTCAACGATCGGGATCAAAGCTCCCGAAGATGCCATAACAGATGGATTCTTGAATGTCATTTGATCAATCGTGACTATCTTCCCGTTAAATGGAAAACATACAATGTGAAATAGGGAAGAAGCAACGGCTTGCATACTGTACATCCAATTCCTACCCAGCAAGAGATTGTAGTCAAGCGGCGCATCAACCACCTCGACCTCTATCGCAACGGTCTTCCCTCCCAAATGAACTTTAAGGGAAAGAAGGATGTCATGCGGCCTAAACGATCTCCCATTGAATGCAGTTAACATGGTCACTGATTTAGATAGCTCAAGGGAACCTAAACCCTTCCAACATGATAAATACATCACAGAAGCAGCAACGCCTTCGTCAATCACAGTTCTCTTGACAGTCATGTTAAGACATTATACGTGAATCAAAAGAGACACATAGTAAGGCAAGCAAGGCTGAAGTCCTGCAGTTTCAAATTTAATCACGAAGGAAGAATCATCATCATTCACACCAAGGGTAGAAAGCAAAGCCTTCCTTTGCGAAGGACAACTCTAAAGCACTTCTAATGCAGACATCGCACAAGGAGTGTGGCCCAAATCCTCGACAATTGAATAGTGTTGGGTGGTTCAGGCATTAGGATTGTGCTCCGAATGCTTAAGGAATCCCTTAGGAATGCGAGGTGTAGCTTCAGGTTTATCCATAGGTTTCTTAATATGCAAAGGGGACCTTGGTGGATCAGGTTCCTTTCCTGGGCTGGGTTGTGACAAACCATAGTCCTTCGCATGGGCCACAACTTTCGTATCACGTACCATGTTAATGCAACCACAACCACTACCCTCTGACAGATCTTGATCACCACCAAACTGATCATGGGTCCTTGAGTTCATATTTTGATTGTGAGGTAAAGGGTTCATCAGCACAGCTGGGCCCTGTGCCAAGAATCTCAAGGCTTCATCGATACGAGGGCACAAGTAAGTGAGGTGATCGTCCTTACACAACTTGTAAGGGAATTTAACCTTACGTTTAGCTTGCTTGTCACCCCCAGCATTACGGGCGTTCTTGTCATTATTAGCATTCTCATTTCTATTCCCACCCTTACAATTATTCTTACCCTTCTTTTTATTTCGTCCGGGCTACTGGTTACCCTTCTAGTCCAACGATTGCACCAAAAGTACACTCATCGTTTGGGCGGGTTTAGACGAAGCCGTAGCTTGTCCCAAAGCAGATTGGTTGATTGACAATTGACTAACTTGTTTTGCAACCGAATCTGTAGGTTTCGCACTTGCACAGCCAACAATGCCACCGGCATGTGGTCCAGGTTTAACTTTGGGGTAGAAACTAGAACGCGGAGCATTGGGAATGATCTCATATAACAAATCAGACTGAGCATAAATCAAATCCAGTTCCTGTGACCTAAAAATCACTTGTTCCTCATTTTGCACTCTGGATGTAGAAACATCCTTTTCTATATACGGTAATAACGACTTAAGGAACCATTCAAGGAGGAATTCCGGCGATATAAAGGCTTTAATTAACCTCTTCCATCTACGCCACTCTTGGATATGATCTGAGATATGTGTGGCTTTATCCTACCAACAAGAGTTCAGTACTAACGTCATAACACACTGGTAGCTGGAAATGGTTAAGAAAATTCATCTCTAGGTCATCGAACAAAGCGAATGCCCCCCTAGGTAGCTCTATATACCATTTTGCGGCAAGCCCTGTAAGGGTGCGTTGAAATAGCCTTAAATGGATGAAGTCCTGGTGTAAGGAATTCGAAGGGCACCATAGGTGGAAGGTAGTAACATGTTCACTCGGATCCTCTCCTGGTTTGCCCTCGAATTTGGGTATGTCCGAGGGAATCTTAGTAGGGACAGCCAGCCAGGCCAGGTCATGAGTTACAGGATCGTTCGTCAATCTTGACAAGTCAAGAAGATTCAGCGTGGCGAGGAAAAGGAGCCTAGGATGATGAGTTCTATGGACCGCTCCCTGATAATTCTGATTCACATAGGTCTGATTACCACCATGGACTTGGCCATAGTTCCCTCCTCCCGTTTGACCCATATAGGGTGGCATGGAGGCACCATAGTGTGGTGGACCTTGACTATTAGGAGCTACAAAGCCGTAATTTGGAGAGTAAGTAGGTTGTTGATACCCGCCTCCATAAGGTGAAGAACCCTATCCATATTGTGTC
Source organism: Pseudotsuga menziesii (assembly GCA_001517045.1). Taxonomy (NCBI): domain Eukaryota; kingdom Viridiplantae; phylum Streptophyta; class Pinopsida; order Pinales; family Pinaceae; genus Pseudotsuga; species Pseudotsuga menziesii. Next base: position 147,282 of record LPNX010321099.1, on the reverse strand, counting down.
CCATAATAAGGTCCATAAGTCATCACATGAGATGCTCCATGAGACACTCCGTAAGTAGGAACATACGCTCAGGGAGTAGGAATATACATTTCGGAAGTAGGAATGTGACCTCTAGAAGTATGAACATGACCTCCTAAAACAACGGGTGTTGCATGAATCTGAGACACAACCGGTCTACTAACCGTATTACAGACATTACTCATAGCAACGTTCCAGCCCGAAGGACCATGTGAATGAGGTGGAGGGTGAACATTCAAAGAACTAGGGACAAAGGAAGAAGGGATATGGTATCCTAATAGGATCACTAACCCTAGACCTTGGAGGAATGTGTGATGTAGCTTCCACCATCGGGATGGAAGGTGCGATGTGACTAGTGCTCCCAAACCTCTCCGCATGGTAAGGAATGAGAGTGCCCCTAGGCACAGTGTTAGGCTCGAACTCAGATTCGACATGAAATGCCAAATCATGTGTGGGAAAACCAACCATACCATAACTACCATAACTAGTGCTTGCAGGTTCAAAATGAATCTCATCATCCTCCGGCATTCCATACCAGTAATGCGTCAATGGGGAATCAACCCTAGAGTGAGTAGGTCTATCATGAAAGGTTCCTATCTCAAAAATCACAGGACCGAACTTAACCAATTTGGGTGAAGGATCATAGGTAGGAGTAAACTCCCCATGTTCCACTTGAATAGGAGAAGGTGGTTCAAGAATACCTTCAATATGGTCTCCCATGGTGTGTGAATCAATGTGCAAAGTAGTCTGCCTGGACTGTTTATTTCTCTCTCCCAAAGGAGGAGGAGATGTAGAAGGTGAAAGTCCTGCTAAATGATAAGAACAGCGAGGAACCGCACCCGAATCCACAATGACTCAAAAATATAAAAGACTCTCTATCTACGCAAACCCCAGGCAAGCTATCATGCACAAAGCAATCACCAATAAAATCTAAAGCCAAATGCAAGCAATCAAGGGTAGGATAAGTGAGCTCCCAAATGAAGCAGGTATGTCTCACCTAGGAGAGGCTTGAGACTCCCATACACAACAAGCAGAGGTACGTAACCAATTATTGTGGCCCTCAACTTCAATGTGTAAAGCGATTGTGCTGTCCGACCCCAACCTGGCTGGGACACCCGTAGAATAACCCCTGCAAAGAACCCCCTCGATATCCTAGGTAAGGCCACTAAGGTCACCTCAATATAATCAATGCTCAGGCAGACAGTCACAGGCGGGATTGACCGTATCGGCAGGGTAGTAAAGCCTGAAACTCTCGAAAAAGCCCCCAAATATGAATACAATCTTGGAAATATCTTCGGTGCTACTCAGTTATGACTAGGGTTCATCCCAATCAATAACCACTCACACTGCCTTATGCTTAACTCCCTTTTGAGAGGAGGATCCTGAGAAACACTGGTTATACCAAGGATTTCACACACTCACCTAGACAGACACATACATGTTTTTGTTTAGTGATCTTGGAGAATTTAATCACAATGAACTATTCCAAGACCCTAAAACCTAATCTTGTTGGTGAACCCTATCAAATAAAATAGTGTAATTCATTTCAATTAAGTGTTGATTTTAATTGGCTTTATTACTCAAAAAAGGGATATAGCCGTGAAAATAATGGTGTTATGACACAACATGAAGTAAAATGCACACCTAACAATAAATGCAAATGCATTGTGTCCATGAAAACAGGGTATGCTACTACGTGAAACACACAATTTTCTTCAAATGATAAATGCAAGATTTCCTATATGAAATCCTAACTAATACTCCAAAGCAAATCTAGTGCAAGTATAATGCAAAATGCAAAATGCAATGCATGATGATAAGCAAATATTTTTGGATTTTTTGAAATAAAATGAGATACAAAAAGCAAAAGAATGATTCTACAACCCCCAGAATCTGCAAGCACACTTAAGCAAAATTCAAGCAAAGCACTAAGGTAAAAGAAATCTAATGCACTAATCCCAAAACAAAAAATCAAAAATGCAATGACAAGAACATTCTTAAAAAAGAAATTTACCCTAAAAAAAATGTCTCTGGTCAAAAATAGAGGTGTATACAGACTTAGGCAGTATCAAAGGATACTCAACAATCATCAAAATTCACCCAGCAACCATTTAACTTCCTCTAAAAGGAAAAACTAAGGGCATACGCGACTGTTCGCAGTAAACCCATTTGTATACGTGGAAATAGCAGATAAACCCACGTGTATACGTGACTGTGAGTTCAAAATTCGGGTACAGGAAGAAAGGTGCATAAAAATCGAGGCAAACAGATAAGCTGAGACAAACTTCACACCAATTAGACACCACCAGTAAAACATGCCCCCAGACCCGACACAGAAACAAGAGAGAAAGAGAAATTCAAAGTCATTGAATGCCGATAGAAAACCCCCAAAGGACAACTACTAGGAACTCCCCAGCAGAGTTGCCAATTCTGCTATGGAGAGAAATTCCTATGGCTTGGGGTACCACAACAGATAGCCTGACTCAATAAATCAATCCTTTCCAATATGCAATAGAAATTAAATATCTAACGCTAAAGGATCAGACCTCGTACCTTATTCTGGACGGTTGAAGTAGATCCCCGTTGAGCTTTCCAACTTCAGCTTGAATTGATAGATTACTTCCTCAACAACAAGTAAACAATACAAGCATACTATATATATTGGTTTTAGATCTATTCTAGCATATATAATCAACAATGTATAAGCATTTGAAAACATCCATGGATAAAATATTCATTCAAACATACATTATTGGACAGGAAAAGATAGTTCTATTAATATAAAAATTAGATATTACAATGGATACAACCTCTATCGGCACGTCTGTGAAACAGAGAAAATAAATCCCCCACTTGGGCCTCCACCACCTCAATCCTCCATCTCTTGATAGCAATCTCACAAGCAAAGGGCAAGCTTGGGAAGAACACACAAGTGCTCCAAGGGACAAAGGGATGCAGACTCAAGCATAAGTTCCGGCAACAATGGACTATAGTTTCTTTGCTCTCAATTCTCTCATATTCCTTCAATGTACCATAGAGTTCCTTATATATCTTTTCAAAGGGGTAATGAAAGGTTGAATACAAGCGATCTCAAGGCATAGGGAAGGTCAGGAGTCAAGTGAGTTGGATCCATGTCAAGGAAAACTCCAAAAGGATTTGGATTTTGTACACATCCCGATGTACGTGGTTTTAGTGGTCAAACCTACGTATATACGCTATTAAGGGTTTAAAAGTTGCGTATATGGATTTTCACATGTTTTTAGGGATGGTCAAGGAAACATCAAAGGACAAAAAATGGTCCAAGGGGTCTAAGGAGTCTGCAAAGGGACAGGGGAAAGGCCATACAAGTGTGATTCACCTGGAGTGGTAAAATCAGCTATAATAGTAGGACACACCTACTGCCATCTATGAAAAGGCACAGCACTTACATCTAACCATGGAAGGAATTTAATCCTCTCACCATGTCAGAATGGCACTCAATCCCCGACTGAGGGTTCCTGGTAACTAACCAAGTGCCTCCATTGTCCTAGAAAATGGCAACAACCCTTATATCTGATCAAGTGGGAACACATCCCTCAATCACATTAGAATGGCCATGCACTCATATATGATCATGTGAGAACATATCCCATAGTCATATCATAATGGCCCTCAGTCCTAGACTGATCTTTCTTGGTAACTGACCAAGTACCTCCATTCAAAGAATGGAAACAACCCTTATATCTGATCAAGTGGGAACACATCCCTCAATCACATCAAAATGTCCATGCACTCATATCTGATCATGTAAGAACACATCTCATAGTCATATCAGAAAGGCCCTTAGTCCCAGACTGAGCTTTCCTGGTAACTGACCAGGTACCTCCATTCAAAGAATGGCAATAGCCCTTATATCTGATCATGTAGGAACCAATCCTACAATCATATCAGAATGGATCATCACTCATATCTGACATGGAAGGAACCAATCCTCTCACTATGACAAATTGGCTCAGCCCTTACATCTGACCATGGAAGGAACCAATCCTCTCACCATGTCCGAATGGATCACGAACTCATCACTTCCCCTTGGAGGGAACCTCGATCTAGAGAACACCAAGATTCTCCTTGAAGTACTCAAACTTCACTCCAGCCAATGGCTTTGTCAACACATCAGCTATCTGTTCATCTGTCGCAACATACTAGAGCTTCACTACTCCCCTCTACACCATATCCCTGATATAGTGATACTTGATCTCGATATGCTTCAACTTGTCATGGATCACCGGGTTCTCCAACAACTTCACACAACTCTGGTTGTCATAATATATACAAGTATCATCCAACTAGAGATCAAATAAATCAGATAGTAGCTTCCTCAGGCATACTGCCTCACAACTAGCTGAACAAGCTATGACATACTCTACTTTAGCTGTACTCAGTGCCACACATGATTGCTTCCTGCTAACCCAAGACATCACACCTGATCCCATACTGAAGCAACACCCTGAAGTGCTATTCCTATCGATGGCACTGCCTGCCCAATCGGAATCAACATAACCCTCTAGGTTATTATTCTAACTTGCCTCATACTTGAGCCCATAATCAACTGTACCCCTTAGGTACCTCAAAATATTCTTTGCAGCAACCAAGTGAACATGTCTCAGATCTGTCAGGAACTAGCTCAAGGTGTTCACAGCAAAGCAAATATTTGGTCTCGTGTTCGTCAGGTACATCAAGGACCCAAATAATTTGATGATACATCATAGCATCAACTTCTTCTGATGAAGCATCACTCAAACGCTTTAGGTTCGATGCCATAGGTGTGGTCATGGTCTTGCAGTCCATCATCCCGAATCTCTTCAGAATCTCTACCGTATATTTCCCTTGTCCCAGGGAAATTCCATCTGCATTTTGCCACACCTCCATGCCTAGGAAATAATGCATCATACCCAAGTCCTTCATTTCAAACTTGGTAGCAAGCTTCCTCTTCGTATCAGCAATCAACCCATCCATACCTGCTACAAACAAATCATCTACATACATTAGGAGCATCACTGGTTTGCCATATTCAACCTTGTAGTAAAGGTTGGAATCTGCTTTACTTTTGGTAAAGCCCAAACTAGATAGAAAGCTATCAATTCTGCTATACCATGTCCTGGGTTCCTGTTTCAAACCGTACAGGTATTTCTTCAATCTACACACATGAGACTCCCTATCATGTGTCTCAAAACCGATTGGGTGCTCCACATACACTTCCTCTTCCACTACACTTTTCAAGAAAGCAGTCTTGACATCCATTTGGTGTATCTTCCATTTCATAAATGCAGCCAGAGCAAGTACTGATCTGATGGAAGTGTATCTAGCTACAGGTGCAAAGGTTTCTTCATAATCTATTACTTCTTTCAGTGAGAAGCCACGAGCCATGAATCTTGCTTTATATTTCTCTATGCCACCATCTACAACATGCTTGATCTTGTAGATCCATTTGGAAGTTACAACCAACTTCCCTTCTGGTCTTGGGACAACATCCCAAACATCATTCTTCATGATCGATTGATACTCTTCGATCATAGCATCCTTCCATTCTTTCCTTTCCACCGCTTCTTCATAGTTGGAAGGTTCTTTATCGATGAAATCACATAATAATGCTACATATCCAGACTAGGACCTGGTCCTCTTTCTTTCTCTATGATTCTCTTCTGGAGCCCCATATCTTTTTGCACCTTGGATAGATTCTCATACCCAAGCAGGTTTCCTCTTATGAGGATTCTTCTCCTGAGGTGGATCTACAGGTTCTTGAGGTTCTTCAGATTATGGATCTTCTTCTTGAATTTCTTCATTCATGGTTGTGTCATGAATTCTAGGTGCTTCCAATTCTTCAGGAACTTCAGCAGGTTTCTTTCTGGATTTGTTGTAGGCTGAGTCTTCATCAAATGTTACATTCCTGCTGATGTCGATTTTCTTGAATCCTAGGAAGTCTATTTTGTAAGCCTTTGAGCTTTCAGAGTATCCCACAAATATACCCTTCTTTCCTAAAGGATCTAATTTTGTCCTCTTTTATTTTGGAATGTGTATGCACATTGGACAGTCGAATATTCTGAGATGGCTGAATTTTGTTTCTTTCCAGAAAAGACTTCTTCAGGTTTCTTGTTCTCAAGTACTTTGTGTGGAGTACGGTTTTGTACATACACTGTTGTTCTAGCAGCTTATGCCCATAGATGCATGGGAAGATCTTGATCATGAAGCATTGCTCTTGTAGCTTCCATGATAGTTCTATTCTTCCTTTCTGCAACCCCATTCTATTGTGGATTATATGGAGTGGATAACTCCCTCTTAATCCCTAAGTCTTTGCATAACTCTTTGAATTCATTTGAAGTGAATTATCCACCATTATCTGATCAAAAGGTCTTGATATTCTTTTCTCTGTGGTTCTCGATCAAGGCTTTGAATTCCATGAATTTGATGAAAAAATTATCTTTGTTCATCATGAAGTAAATCCATGTCTTCCTAGAAAAGTCATCAATAAAAGAAACATAGTATACATACCCACTTAGTGAACATGATGACATTGGACCACATACATTGGAGTGGATGATTTCCAAGATTCCTTTTGCCTTGCTGTCACTACTTGGAAATGTCTTCTTTGTGTTCCTTCCTTTCGCACATCCTTTGCAGACTCCATCATGTTTTGCTTGAATTTCTGGAAGACCTTCAATAGCTTTACTTGCAAGTGGTAGTGCTCTGTAGTGCACATGTGCAAGCCTTCTATGCCAAATTTCATTTGGCTCTACTGTATAATGGACCAAGGCTTGTTTTGGATGGCCCTTCAATTTGTATAGACCTCCCTCTTGTTCCCCAATCACTATTGTATCATCAATAGTCTTTCCCTTTGGCCACATGATAACTTGGCCATCTATAAATACAACCCTCATGCCTTTTGCATCTAATGCAGATATGGAGAGGAGGTTTTTCTTTAGTCTGGGTACAAACAATACTTCCTTCATTGTCATAGACTTTCCAGATTCTATCTTATAGGAGAATTCCCCACTACCTTTTATTGAATACTGGTATTCATCTCCATGTTTCACCTTGTGTGGTGATTCATGTTCTAATAGTTTCACAAAGGATTCCTTGAATCCTATCATATGTTTGGAAGCCCCACTGTCTATAAGCCAATAATTGCTTCCATGTGTAATGTTTCCCGTGAGAGAGGAAATCAAAACATATTCTTCATACTTTAAGAATCATCACTTTCATGTCTGATTCTCTTTGTGGAAGGTTCATCATCCTCTGCAGTGTGAGCATGATGTCTTCTCTTGTTTCCCTTGTTCTTATGAGAGACATTTTTGTTTCTAGGGCATTCTCTTTCTCGTCACATGTATAACATCTGATTCTAGACAAATATTTTCTAGTGTTATCTTTGTGAGTGCTTACCTCTAGGGTGATGAGAACTTCTTCTGGTTTGCTTGGAGTATACTGTGAGGGCTTGATCTTCACTTCCCATCTTTTCTTCTCAAGATGCTATTCGAGCTTCTTCTTGAGAGCATTCTTCCCATAGTCTGCTGAACTTGACTAACTTCTTTCTGGCACAGATTCCTTGAATAAAGGAGTCCCATGATATAGGGAGACCATTCAAGGTGGTCATTACAATCTATGCATTCTCCACTTCTTCATCTACTGCTTCCAGTTGTTCCTTGATATGAGAGACCCTTGTAAAGTAATACTAGATGGTCTCTACATTCTGGATCTTTACATTCTTCAGTTGGTTTCTCAGAGTCATCTTCCAGTTTATGTTCTTCCCTTCAAACAATTTGGTTAGGGCATCAAACATAGCTTTAGGTGTCTTTAGGGAGGACATCTATGGTATGAGGTGATCCTTGATTGAATCAGCAATAATCCTCTTTTCCATAACCAACTTATTCTTGTGTAAAGCCTCATCCTCATCTCCCTCTGGAACTGGAACCTCCTCATTGATATAGGATTCCAACTCATTTTCTTCCAGGACCAGGGAGATCCTATACTTCCAGGCTCAGAAGTTATCAGCTCCCTCAATCTTTTCATCAATCTTGGTATGATGAGACATCTTAACTGAGAACCTCAAATGGAAATACAAAAGATTTAGATCTTACCAGGTCAAGATATCAGATTTGGATTTGGAGCTGAATTTCTGCAGTGTTGGTTTAGGAGCATATTAGGGTTTGAATTTTTTGGAGTTCTATCCAACCAAATGCTTTGATCTTGATCTCTAAACTTTGATTTTGAGGAGGAGATCAATCCAGGCCTAGGATCACTGAAAAATTCCACTTCTGTGGAAATCCCTAATTTTCGGCACTAGTGTCGGGTCAAAAACTGAAAATGCTCAGAATCATATTCTGCTTCGACAAAAAGATGTGCCCTAGGGAGGAGTGTCATCCCAACCTTATTTTGCTGAAAATATGTGGAGGGAGATCCAAAAAGTAGGAATCCCTAGTTTCTGCAGCTACATAATGTCTTCTTCTCAGGTTAGCTCTGATACCATGTTAGACTTTTAACATTAAGCTAGCATTATATTAGGATCTTTAACTGAGAGAATAACAATCACAAAAATCAAACACAAGAGACAATGAACACAGTGTTTTTCCTTGGGGAAACCATAAATGGAGAAAACCCCACAACTTCCTTAGAGATAGAATCAGCACCAAAAGTAAAACCCCAAAACAGTAAGATGATCTCCCGACAGCAGTAGCCTCTTTCTTCCTAGCCCCAGTGGCTTCTTCTTCCTCGGCTATGTGCTACAACTGAGTGTGAGTGAGTGTGTGATAAATAGAGAGACTCACTCTCTATTTATACTAATTCCTAACTTGACAATAACCAACTAGGTCTGACTTCTCTAGGAGAGTCTAATAACCCTAGTGCCCCGGAACTGTGGGGACTTTAACCCTTGATCAATAGGAGGGTTACCCACAATGACTTGACATGACTTGTTTACATTATAGAACCTTTCGATAGAAACATTGAGGTATGACATGACTCAAATACATTACAGACACATCCCAGAATAAACATCGGAGTACAATACATAAGAAATACAAGTGAATACATTCCAAAGTTACAATTACATTAACACTCCCTCTTAACTAGGAATGTATTCTTTCGACACAATTTATAAGCACAAGTATTCTTCTCTGTATCATCTGGATCATCCTCAAGTCCTCATCATATTTAATTTATCTTCATCTTAAAGTTATCTTCATCTTCAAGTCATCTTCATCATCAGATCTGGATCATCACTCAATCTCGATCATCACTGGAACATCATCACTGGATCTGGATCATCACTCGATCTGGATCATCACTAGATCTGGATCATCACTAGATCTGGATCATCACTACTGGATCATCATGGGTGCTATCTCATGATTCTTCTTGTCATAGGAAGTTCTACAAAGCCAACCCTTTTTCATGCTGGTTGTAGGCCTAGCCACCATGTAGGCCCGTCCAGCACTTACATCTGACCATGAGAGGAACACATCCAACACCATGTTAGAAAGGCATGCCCAACACTCACATCTGACCATGTGGGAACACATCCCACAACCCTATCAGAAAGGCCCAGCACTTACATTCACCAGCATGATAGGACACACCTACTATCATCTATGAAAAGGCACAGCACTCACATCCACCAGCATGATAGGACACACCTACTATCATCTATGGAAAGGATCAGCACTTACATCCACCAACATGGTAGGACACACCTACTACCATCTGTGGAAAGGCACATCACTTACAATCACCAGCATGGTAGGACACACCTACTACCATCTATGAAAAGGAACAACACTTACATCTAGCCATGGAAGGAACTTAATCCTCTCACCATGGGTGATGATGTCTAGTGTGATGTCATAAGATATTACGATGTCTTATCTAGCAAAGGAAGGAATGGTATTCTACAAAAGGAGTAATCCCACATGCATCATGGAGTGATATTATCTTATTACCATTCATTATATAAGGAGGTGGAAAATCATTTATCCCACATGTATTATGGTGTGTTATTCTTCCATAGATCTAGCTATATAATAGAGATGAAGGAGACCCTTTGGGTATGATGTTAAGATATTGTTTGAAAAAATATGATAAGTATATGTACGTGGAGTTAAAGTGTAAGAATGGGTATTTTTGAAGAATAAAGAAGATCATACCTTCCTATGGATATTTTCTCATTTGGGGTTTTACCATGTATATTTGGTGTATTATTTTTTCTCTTGTCTCCTACTTACTACTTGATCATTTGATGCTTCTATGGATAGGAGGATAGACTAATATATTCTTTCTATTGATTTACATGTTAGTAAATTTATTGTTGTATGTTTATGCATATTTCTCAATAATAGAACATTGTATTGGAGTTACTTTCTTCATTCATTATTTTTACATACATCAAATTCTTCAATTTCTTTAGGCCCTCTTTCTCTAGTAAATTCTCCATCAGATCTGCACAGTCATTGAGATTTTTCTTCAAATTTGGGCATTTTTAACATGTTTTAAATTTATTTTTAAAAACACTAACCCTCACCATTTTTTTCATATCTTTTTTGAATTTTTTCAAGTTTTACTTGGTTTTTATATAGATTCGAATTGAAATCCATTGTATACTAACCTGCTATCAAGGATCTATCTCTCTAGTAGTGTTTTGGTTGTTTGCCTATTTTTGGTTGGTTTTCATCTACTTGGCTTCAACTTTTGTGGATATTCAATTACATGGCCTTAATAGATAGCTACATAGGTTGCATAAAGAATAGGCACATGTGTACACAACATGTCTTCAAATAAAGTGCATACCCCCATGACTAGCCTTCACATAAGGTGTGTACACCTAATTTTGAAGTAAAATCGTTGTTGTAAGTTGATTTTTTTTTTTGTTTCATATAGAGGATTTGCAAATTTGTCGGTTTGGTACATCAAGATTTCATCATTGTTGAGAAATTATTGGTTTTATTCACTATTTCTTCTAGTTATTAGCTTATTTTCTTATTGTATTAGGGTTTAGTTTTTTTTCTTATCATCCATATTTTGATGGTAGTTTTTATTCTTGAATTAGTTGGTAATAACTATATTGCTTGGAAGAGAAATATGATTGATGTTCATAGGATTCAATATCTCTAACAATTAGTTAAAGGTGAACAAATGAAACCAATCGATGTTAAAGACTTAGCTATATGGGAGGATCAGTGTGGTCAAGCAATAGGGCTCATTGGTCAAACTATTTAATATAGTTTACAAATACATATTGAGGATGGAGATAACTTAATTGAGGCATGGAAAATTTAGCTTCTATATTTGATAAATATGATGATGTTTCTACGTATTATCTTGAAAGGAAGATTCACAAGTTGGATCCTAAATATTTTGATAGAACAAAGTCATTTCATGCTGAAATAAAAGCCTATAATGATCCTAAATAATTGTGATAAAAATAATAATTCCCTTGTTATTCGTGTAGAACAAAATTTACCTTCTGCCTTATCTAAACATGGAATTTACTACATACTTATCTAAACATGGAATTCAACATCAAAAGAGTGTTTTGTATACACCTCAACAAAACATGGTCATTGAAAGGAAAAATAGAACTTTGATTGAAATGACTAGATGTATGCTTTATTATAAAGGATTACATAAAATATTTTGGGTTGAAGCTATTTGTTGTCCTAAGCACAATTTAAATAGATTCCCTACTAAATTATTTTTGCAAGTTACTCCCACAGAAAAATGGAGTGGAAGAAAACTCAATATTAGAAACTTTAAGATATTTGTTAATGAATGTTGGATCCATATTCCGGATGAAAAATGGAAAAAATTAGACCCCAAGTTTCACAAATGTATTTTCATTGGTTATAGTGAGTATTGCAAAGCTTACAAATTATTTTATCCCTCTACCCAAGGTGTCATCATCCTGAGTCTGTTGAACCTAATATTTCCTTGAATTTTCCTTCATCTTTTGTTGCTCCAATATATGTTGCCCATGCTTCATCTACTTCTATGCCTGATCTAGATCCTAGTTCACCTTATTCTTAAAGTGATCCACCTGAATGTTGCAAATATACTAGAGTGGTTCCCACCACTACTCCTCTTTCTGTTTGAGCCTGAAAACACTTCAAGTTGTAGGTTCTAATATTGGTATTCCATACAATACTTGATGGACTAGATCCAAATTTTCTCTCATGATTAAAGTATTGTCCATAGATGATTCCTCCACATATGATCAAGCTAAAGATAAAATTGAATGAGAACAAACAATAACCACTGAATATGACTTATTAATGAATAACAAGACTTTGACACTTGCTCCTCTTCCTCCTGAAACAATTTAGCTGATTGCAAATGGATTTATAAAACAAAGTTTACAACAAAAGGATAGATTGAAGAATATAATTCTTAGTTAATAGACCAATGGGTTAACTCAAGCGGTTGAGAGACGTGAGATGTAAGAAAAAGGTCTTAGGGTCAAATTGCTAGGTGGCTATGCATAGATATACAAGGGACTCACTTGATGTCCCCACCAGGTTAGGCCACGTAATCAAAGTCGATAGGGTGAGTTCCCTTCGGGTGGGACCCTTGGTAATTCTTCCCATGGATATATCAACTCTCTCTCAGGTTGTGAACCACATTAAAAAGATAAATCTCGGTTAATAACAAAAGTTTTTTCTCAGCAAAAAGGTATAGACTATATTGAAAATTTTTCTCCAATTTCTAAAATCAACACAATAAGAACCATACGTTCTCTTGTTGCATCTTATCAATGAGAAATACACAAATGGATGTCAAGGGTGAGTCACAGGGGGTTCACTTAGTGAACTTGCTACATAGCACGATCATTCGCAGGGTATTAAAGAATATCCCTAACTTCACTAAATATTGGGAAATGCCTCGTAAAATTGTATTGTTGAACCCCCATCCCAATGTACCTTTCCAATTAATAAAACCCCTAGTTTTACCAGATATTGTAGGTATCCACTTTTATCAACTCATTTTTAACACCCCCTTTATATCATATTATCAAGTTGTAGCAACAAGGGCCCTAACTCATCCTAGTATAAGCAAACATGATGCTAAGTAAAATAATAGTATAATGCTAATAATGATCCCACCTGGATTGTAGGGGTGACTAATCAATTTTTAGCGTTGGATAGTGAAAGACCCAACATAAAAGTAACGGGGAAGGAAACATGTGTAAAAGGAAACCTAGTTAAGAGATCAATGTGACAAAGAATGTAAAAGATTGATAGTCCAATAGTCAGCGCAATGCTTAGAAAAGATGAGAATTGTAGATGTTTCACACCACAACCTACCAATCTACCAATTTTCTATCATGTAAATACAAGTATAGCCATCGAGAGCTCATGTTTTCTATAAACATAATAAATTAAACTCCATAAAATATTTTTAATAAGCTTAATTGGTGTTTTCTGATTTTTTTTAAAGCTATTTGTATGTAATTTTTAATACATGCGAAGTAAAATATGGTAAAATAACACTCTAACTGTTTGGAAATGTTGGAGCAGGGTCCCGCAAATACAGAAGAAGCTGCCAGTTTTGGCGGATAGACAAGATAGAGCTACGACACCGTAGAAGGTTTCCAGCTACAGAGCAGAGCCAGAAACCATGACTTTTAAGATAGAGAAGTCAAGGAAGACGACAGTACTTGAGCGATCGAGACGAGAGAGCCCACCCACTGCATTGAAGGCAGCGGTGAAAGATAGGAGGGCTCAGCTACCCTCATAAAGGAAAAGGTGCAACGAGGCTGAGGCATTGAAGACAAAGGACAGACAGGGAAGCAGCGCTGGTACCCATGGTCAGCGCTGGGAAGCATGGAAGACCGCAGAGAGCTATGGTGTGACGGATAGCGGCTACCTCAAAGTACATATACGCTGACTGTCACTAGTTAGGGTTTGGGTTACTGTTGGGACAGGCCCACAGTGTTGTAATGGCGAGACCTTCGGGCCGCCTATAAAGGGATGTATTTTTGTATTGTAAAAGGTTGGTGAGTTGGCATTTTGAGCAGTGTAAGCCATCCAGCTAGCTAGTCAGCCATTGAGTCTGTTAGCTCACAGCTACCTTGTATTGTAATAGAGTCGAGCTCTGGTTCTATTATTAGCTATAGTATCTTACTGTAACTAGTAGCTGGCTCATAGAGCATGCATGTAACGATCCGCAGGGATTGACGGAGAGGGAAGAGTATATTGTAAGAGAGACAATATAGAGATAGAAAAGAGATCCAAGAGAGAGGATCCCAAGCTACATATGCGGTGCAGTAGAACTGTGTTTACCTTTCCCTGAGCTATAATAGAAACACAGTTTTGTGGACGTAACTTCCATCCTGGAGGTGAACCACGTTAAAATCGAGTGTTATGTGATTGAGTTATGTCCTATGTTTACTTGTTGCATCTAACAATTAGTATATAAGACTTTGCTTACAGTTTAATGTATGAATGCGTTATTCAGTTCACAATAATATAGAAGGATAGATATAAATTGAAGTCCTTGGCATGTTGTATGCGGGTTCATTTATGCTTTGCTTGAAACAGTCACTAGTTGCAGTGTCAAACAGCCTGTCATGTTGAGTCCTGCAAGTCGACACGAACAACGCTAAGTGCGCTGAGCCGCGGGAGTAGGATATCGCAGAGAGGTGATACCGCATCAGCAGAGGAGCTACGGTGCGCGATACTATAGGCTGAGGACTTAGCGTTGGGAAGAAGTTACGTGTTGACTAGTGTGCGGAGATGCAATAAGGTTGGAGTCATCACGAGTCGGTGGAGGTTGCGTGACATGGAAGGGAAACCGTGCAACAGGAAGAGAGAGATCTCGCGGCTAGAACGGCTGCGAGATGAGGAGATCGTGTGATGCGAGTAGAGGGTCGTGCAACACATAGAGAAAGAGACTTCGCGGCTAGTAGTTCTGTGAGTCGCAAGTAGGACGCCTCAGAACCTGGTCCAAGACGTTTGAGTCCTTGGCCAACCCATTAGAATCACTTCGGGTGAGACTTCAGGCCGCTTCGCGGTCTATCGTCGAAAGGGCCAGTGAGCTAGGGGTGTTGTTGGTTAAACACAGTAAACCCGGGTCTGTCCATGACAGCCAACAAATGGTTCCGTTGCCAGTTTTGAACAAACTAAGCACTAATGTTCTGGCGGTGCCCTACGAGAGATGAACTCAACGAGTGGGTTTGGTCTAACCTGAAAGATTTTGCCGAATGAGAGAATAGGAGTCCTAAACTAAACACAGAGACCTGGTTACAGAAACGTGTCCTTACAGACATCCACACGATATTTTTTACGACCTTTGGAAATGAGCTTTATGACTGGTTATCAAAGTTGACTGATATAGGCATATTCAAAAAGAAAAGAGACATTGTCTAGACACCAGAGCTGATTCAGATCGTGGAAAACCTTGATAATCCCCTCATGAGAGTAGTGGACTTCTGGCTTGCGAGCGTGCTAGGAGGATTCGTCATAGAGTTTGTAGTTGACCAGACAAAAAGCTTCAGCGAGGCTGAGCGCTACTTCTTCAAAGGATATCGTGGTAAGTACCTAAGATCTTTAAACTTGTCCATTAAGATGCTATTACATGAAAAAGGAACAATGGATCTAGTTTCAGATGAATAAGTAGAAATAGTAATGTCACAAGAGTTTGAAAGTGATTTTGATGACATTGGAAGAACACAAAGTGGAAATAAGTATAAAGTAGATTTTAGATCTCCAATATTTGAAGACAGTTCAGATAGTACTAGACAGCAGAGTCATAGTACCACATAAGGAACAGAGAAGGGTATCC
The DNA here is from genome assembly GCA_001517045.1 of Pseudotsuga menziesii. Taxonomy (NCBI): domain Eukaryota; kingdom Viridiplantae; phylum Streptophyta; class Pinopsida; order Pinales; family Pinaceae; genus Pseudotsuga; species Pseudotsuga menziesii. The sequence continues at coordinate 131,463 of LPNX010321099.1, read as the reverse complement.
CTTACCACCCTTACACCCCACAGAAACAGACCAAGACTCAGAACAATCCCGTAGGAACTCCATCCAGTAGCTCATAGGCAGCACCTACCACCGCTACATCACCTCCACCTACATCGCCAAGTGGTAGTAACACAGTGAATCAACATCCACCACATAGAAATAGAATGGGGGATGATATGAAGCTACCTATCTTTAAGGGAATAAGGGAAGAAGACCCAGAGCAGCATTGGTTTCTATGTGAAGCCATGTGGACCATTAAAACAATCAATGATGATAACCTTAAACTTGTACAGTTGGTTACCACACTAAGAGATTGAGCATTAACATGGTACATAAAGTATACCACAGTACCCAGGACACTTGCCTAGGTCAAGACCGCCATGATTAAAGAGTTTAAGAAACCTAAGTCTGAGTCACAGTGTATTATAGAACTCAAAGACATCAAGTAACTACCTACAGAGTCAGTGTGGGACTTTGATCAGAAATTCAAAGCCCTTATCGACCAAGTCAGTTTTGAGTTCACGCCGGAGCAGCATAAGGAATGGTTTATTACAGCGCTGCTCCCTCATATTAGACTGCCGTTAATGCAACAGAAACTCTAGACACAGGATGATCCGTTGGAGACGACGATGAAACTGGAGGCTTCACCTCTAGCTGAGAGCAGTACAGGCATGGAAACCTTACAAAACCAGTTGGCTAATCTCACATTACAGTTGCATGAACTTAAGAACGGGAAAGAGGTTGCGCAAGACATATGGTGCATAAAATGTAAAGCACAAGGCCATAGCAAAGACAATTGTCTGGTCTTTGTAGAATATATAGCAACAGGGGCTCCTAACCCCTTACCACAGACCCACGGACCGTGGTGTGAAATATGCAAAACGCGAGGACATCTACCTCACCAGTGCCCTCTACTTCAGAAGTACACGCAGACACCTAAGAACTTATACTGCGTCTTCTGCAAGTCTGTAGGCCATGATGAACACGATTGCAGAGCCTATGATCTCATGGTTGGAGCAAAGCAAGACTTGTACAGAGTCCATTCAGAGACACAGGGTCCAGCAGCAGGACCACATCCTGATCCGGCTTATGGTGGTCATGGAGGAGGATTCAAAGGACGAGGCCGTGGAGGAGGCTTTGCACGAGGAGAAGGTTTTGGCCGTGGTCGTAAACCAGTTACTTGTTACAACTGCGGAGTTGTAGGACACTATGCTAGGGACTGTTAGAGCCCCACTACCACTTGTAACTACTGCAAATCTTATGACCATACTATAGAGGAGTGCCCTACCTTGATGGCTAAGATCAGAGAACCTAAGCCAGCAGTACACCAGAACATCCAGCTTATTGCTGCTAAACAGAAAGAACCAAAACCAAGAGTCAATATTGTGACTCGTAGCAGTGTTTCTACCAGTGGGACATCGCAGGAGATGGAAAAGAACACAGGGCAGGAGTGGGTACGCAGAGCTCCTAGTAAAGCAGCACCACTCGACCTACAGAAGAACAAACAGACATTTCAGGAAGCTAAGGCTTTCTTTGATGAACCTACGCAATTAGAATCGCAGGTACCGCTGTCTAGGGGTGTACTGCAGCAAGCACCTTGTGACGATATCCTTGTACAGACATCGCAGGCTACCACATCAGAAAGATGCGATGAGGACGAGATGACAGGAAGTGTACATTCCTTCCTGCGAAGTTGTTTAAAACTTGTAAGAAATGAGAAAGCTATCATATAACTTTAGCGCATCATAGATCAGTATCAGCCATCTTCTTCCATGAGCAGTACACCGCGTGTTATTCATAATATTACAGGACATACAAGAACAGGAAGAGAGATGCGACTCAAAGCACAGGTTGGAGAGTTTCAAATGGATGAAGTGATCCTAGATCTAGGATCGGACGTGAATGTTCTGACTAAGCAGACATGGGAACAGATGGGTAGCCCTAATTTAATCATATCGCCTATCCATCTGAGATTAGCTAATCAGCAGCGAGTATCACCTCTGGGTCGGTTACCGCAAGTACCAGTTGACATTGATGGAGTTCGCAGCTTCACGGACTTTGAAGTTACAGAAATCATTGGCAATAGTAGACCGTATCTAGCACTACTAGGCATTGATTGGGCGATCGTTAATATGGCTGTTATTGACCTAAAGAGAAGACAAATGACCTTTGAGGACACGCAGATCCGGGTCATCACGCCGTTGGACCCCTTTCAGGGTCCTAGATATATCGAACCTATCCGAGCAGAGGAGGAGGCACGTAACATGGAAAGTCTCTATCAGATGACCACAAACCAGAGCGACTACATCAATATGACTGAAGAAGGGAACATTAGTTGGAGATGCGACAGCTCATGTGCATCGGATTCAGATGTTGGTCTAGAGAACTGGCATAACAGACTTCATGAAGTCTCAGCACGCAGATGCGCGTACTTGACTAAGTCACTGTGATGGATTGGTGCAGAGATCAATGAGATCCCATCATTTCATGGTCTAACAGATATCCAGGACTTCCTTGAGCAGTTTGAACAACAGATTCCTCACGAGCAGAGGATCACAGCTATGGACCTTGCAGTACAAGCCACACCTGCAAGATGGTGGTATGCACATAAAGAGAACATCGCATCATGGGATGATATTAAAAGATTGATGGCGATCATATTTTCTGTCGGCATGGAGTATGTCCAGCAGAAATACACAGGAGAGAGTGACCCCAGAGCACATATTCAGACATGCGAACAGAGCTGGTTAGACATTCCCGAGAATGAATGGGTTCACCGATTCATTCATACTTTGGATACAGTTCCAAGGAATTGGTATACAGATATTGAACTGCACAAAGGAACAACTCCATGGCCATTAATGATAGGCAGCTTCCTACTCACCTTCGCTTTTGAATCTGAGTATCCAAGTGTCGGTCAGGCCCTACAAGTAATAAAGAGTAAGATATTTGAGGATTGTACCATATCATAGTCAGCTCAACCTGAGTGGGATATCCAGCTAAAAGAGGCATTAGAATGTTATAATTTTGCATCTGAACCAGGGGAGGAGGATGAAGATCCTCGCAACACCAACATTTTGGAGTCAGAAGGGACTCACGATGTTGAGGGACCACAGTTAGAAATTCCAGCAATTACAGAGCCCATCAAGATAAAAAAAAAAATCAATATTGGTACAAACATAGAACCTAAGTTTGCCTCTATTGGAGACTATTGGATCGATGAAACAGTCGGATAGATTGCAGACTTGTTACATGACTATCAGGACCTATTTTCCACCAAGTTCACAGAGATGAAGGGAATAGTTGGAGACCTGGGAGTCATGAGGATACCATTGAAGGAGGATGCTTGACCAGTCAAGCAGCGTCCATATAGATTAAATCTGCGCTACAAAGAAAAATTCAAGGATGAGATCGATAAGATGCTAGCAGCAGGCATCATTGAGCCAGTGGAAGAAAGCGAATGGGTTAGCCCCATGGTCATGCAAGAGAAGAAAACCAAAGGAGACATCAGGATTTGTGTCGATCTGCGCAAGCTCAACGATGCATCACTTTACGATCCATTTTCGACATCGTTCACTGACAAGGTATTAGACAACGTGGGAGGACAGGAGGTCTACTCCTTCATTGATGGCTTTTCAGGCTACCATCAGATCAGAATACATCCAAAAGATCGATCCAAGACCACCTTTGCAACAGAATGGGGCTCCTTCCAGTATATGGTAATGCCCTTCGGTCTTAAGAATGCACCAGCTATATTTTCTAGAGTAGTAGTTGCTATATTTAAAGAATACATCCATAAATTCCTAGAAGTATATTTTGATGATTGGACTGTATTCGGACTAATTGACAAGCATATAGGAGATTTAAGACTTATGTTAGAGAAATGTAGGCAGTACCAGATTTCTCTAAACTTGAAGAAATGTATATTTTGTGCACCATTTGGTATTTTGTTGGGCCACATTGTTTGCAGACAAGGCTTGATGGTAGATCCCGCAAAAATTTCCATCATTGTAAATCTTCTAGCACCAAACTCAGTCAAGCAACTGAGGACAGTACTTGGTCATACCGGGTATTACAGAAAGTTCATCAAGGGCTACGCAAAGATTATAGCACCAATGGAGAAATTGCTAAAGAAAGATGTAAAATTCCCATGGAATGAGGAATGTCGGCAGAGCCTAGACACACTTAAAGAGAATATGGTTACAGCGCCCATCCTAGTATTTCCAGATTGGACTAAGCCATTTCATGTACATGTGGATGCATCTGGCATCGCACTAGGGGTTGTTCTAACGCAACCAGGAGAAGGGGATATTGATCATCCTATCACATATTCCAGTAGAAAGCTGTCGACGGTAGAAAAGAACTACACCACGACAGAAAGAGAAGGCCTAGATATGGTGTATGCACTACAGAAGTTCAGGCACTACCTATTGGGTGCCTCGTTCAAGATGTTTACTGACCATTCCGCATTGAAGTTTCTGGTCAATAAGCCATTGTTAGGGGGGAGAATCTGCAGATGGTTACTACTCTTTTAGGAGTATGATTTTGAAATCATTGTTAAACCAAGAAGATTGAACACTGGACCTGATAATCTGTCGTGGATAGACTCAGGAGAAGAGCCAAGTAACCTAGAGGACAATTTGCCCGATGAGCGGTTGTTTTCTATCCAGATCGCAGATGACTACTATGCTGATATTATTCACTTTCTCACCACATGATCAGCACCTGATGAGTTCACTAAGCAGCAAAAGAAGCAGTTGGTTGTTAAAGCAGCAGACTTCACCCTGATCATAGGACACCTGTACAAGTTAGGACCGGACGAAGTTTTGCGCAGATGTGTGATACCACATGAAAAAGATGCTATTATCAGAGAGGCACATTCAAGAACCGCAGGAGGTCATTTTGCAGGAAAGCCAACTGCGCAGAAAATCCTAGCCGTAGGATTATGGTGGCCTACATTGCATAAGGATACCAAGGAATTGTGCAGATGCTGTGATATTTTCCAAAGGGTAGGAAAACCCTCGCGACACGATGAAATGCCGCTGCGACCGCAGGTTACACTGCGTGCATTTGACAAGTGGGCTATAGACTTTGTGGGTCCTATCAACCCACCAGGAAAGCGCACTGGCACGAGATATATTATCATCGGAACAAAGTACCTCACCAGATGGGCAGAGGCCAAAGCAGTAAGAAATTGCCATGCTGCTACAGCCGCACATTTCCTATTTGAGAACATCATAAATATATTTGGATGCCCAGTAATTTTGATGAGCGATCAAGGCACACACTTCTTGAACCGCACCATTGAGGCCTTGAAAGAAGAATTCCAGATTCAACACCATAAGAGCACTCCCTACCACCCACAGGATAACAGTACAGTGGAGGCCTTTAACAAGATTTTAGAAAACGCTCTTACTAAGATCTACAACAGCCAAAGGAATGATTGGGACCTCAGAGTTAACGCTGTACTATGGGCATATAGGACCACATGCAAGAAACTTACAGGACACACACCTTTCAACTTGGTGTATGGACAGGAAGCTGTTATACCTATAGAGTATACTCGTCCTAGCTTATGAATCGCTCAGATCACTGGGATGACTGATACAGACACAGTGGAGGAAAGGCTAGCGCAGCTGCTTGCCTTAGAGGAAGACAGATTCATTGTCGAATTCCATCAGAAAGTGCAGAAGGCATGAGAAAAAGATTGGCATGACAAACACATTAAGAGCAAGACTTTCCAGATCGGAGACCTAGTACTCCTCTATGATAGTAAATTCATTAAGTTTCCAGGGAAGTTCAAGACGCATTGGCTGGGGCCATATCAGATGCAGCAAGTTACAGAAGGAGGTACCGTTCAGCTCAGCTAGCTGAATGGGGAGCTTCTTCCCACATTGATTAATGGCAGTAGGCTTAAGCTCTATAGTGATAGCCACCCCACCTCTCAGCCCTAGCTTAGCCAGTTTATGGTGGTGTAGATGTCCAGTGTAGTTGAAAGGAGGCATCGCACCGGGAACTAGTCTACACCGCAGGTATCATAAGTATGAGGAATCGCATAAGGCCGGTTCATTTTGCGCAAGTCATGGGTGGCTTGAAAAAAAAATGCTTGTTTGATTGTGCAGGTGATGCGGTGTTTTAGCACAGCAGTGCAATGTTTCCTCGTGCCACGTGTCCAGTTTTGCAACCGACAGAGGGCCCATCACGTCGCCCTCTGACAGGATATTAATGAGGAAATGACTGGTATTCATTATCGTAGATTTGGTTGCAGCATAATTAAGTTTCCATATTTGGCAAATCTTCGACGAGACCGGCGCCTGTACACACACGCTTCGAGGGAAACGTGATCGGATTTCACCATTTATTGAGGATCGGATGATGGGTGTGGTCTCGTCCATGCAATTATGACGACCGACGAGTCCAGTCAAGATGACCGTTGCATCCAGGATTTCTACCTTTGGCATAAAAGCACAAACTGATCATTCAAGAGGGTTACACTTGCAAAAACCCGAGAGCTATAGAGTAAGTTGTTCAGAGTTTCCTGTGCAGAGTTCACCTAGTTACAGAGTGCTGTGATTCCCAGAGTTCGAAGCCATTGCACGCCCAAGACATTCCGCCAAGTGGGTTTTGTCCAAGGAGGAACCCTTAGAAGACATTTTGAGAAGGTTTGAGTGTGACGGCCTTAGAGGTATTATGATGACACCACCTAAGGGTGCCCAGCCAGGTTCATCACAGACCAGACAGCCACCACATACGAGGAGCCAGTCTCAGATAGCAGAAGGATCTAATTCGGAGTTGGAGGAAGAAGTTCATACGGTAGCAGACTACATTTTGCCACGAGCTGAAGGCGCACCAGAAGTAAAAATTCCCAAGAGTGGTAAGTTTCTTGTTCCCATACCACAGATTGATTCTCGAGTAAGGGAAGATGGAGACCTATTAGGATATGAAGCTATTATTAAATTCATAGATTATAACCTGGCCGATGCTAAGACATATCCCCAGTTCTAGTCGGACCAGTACCTTATAATTCAGAAGAACCCAAGGACAGGTGCAGACGATTATATTCCCATGGACCATGTTCAGATCCTTGAGTGCTCAGGCCTACTCAATCTATTAAGACTACCACATTTCGAACGCGGCGCAGAGGTTAATGTTGTGGTGCACATCCTACTATATTGTTTACATGGAGGTTACCTTTGGCTTGGTAACAAGGTCAACCTGAATGTCGACCTCATACATCGCATCACCGGACTGTCCAAGACTGGTCAGCACCCGACGATAGATTCAACAGGAAAGACCAAGGAACCCAAGCTATCACCCACCCTAGTTGCCAGGTACCAAATACAGAGAGGAGGTCAGGCTTACGATATTGCAAGCATATCAGACAAAACACTCAGCTTTACAGCTAGCTTGCTTGCAGGCAAACTGTTAACTAAGGTCCGGCCCAAGGAAGTTACAGGATCCGTAATTAAACTTGCTATACAGGTTGCAGAGGGGGAACATTTCAACTGGTCTTTATTTTTTTTAAATATGTTTCAAGAAGATTGTTTGGCAGCACAGGATGAGGACACCCACCATTTTCATTTTTCATGGTTGATTATACTCTGTGCATTTGTAGGGTGGAAGGAGCTGCCCCATACCCAATTTAAGCAGCTAGCAAGTGGCGAGCCCAGAGGGGTGCGTTATACAAACTTGTGGGAGACTAACCACCCAGAAAAGAAAAAGATCAATGCGATAGTATCCTATGAATACTACATGCTACTGAAGAAAGTCATCCTAGAAGTACCACAGATCAGTAAAGAGGTTGTAGACGCATATGATGCTTGGCTTAATTTTATGGTGGACCGCCATAGAATCAACCTGAGACCAAAGAGGACTACAAGGGATTATTGGGCTCCTAGCTGGTTCAGGATGAAAGTGTAGGATATCGAGTGCATCATTAAAGACTTTGACGCCCAATGGAAGCGAGAATACGAAGATACCACACCTCTACAATCAGATACTGCACAGATAGACCCAGTAGACAAGAGTAAAGACAGAGTAGAAACCCAGATACAGGATGAAGAGGATACATCAGAGGAGGAGCCCATGAAGAAAAAACAAAAGGTTACAAACCCAACTGGGGAGATTAAATTGACAACTGATGACTACGACCAAATCGTAGTAAGAATAAGAGACAGAATGAGCGACACATTTCAGGCGATGCAGGCATCGCAGGGAAAGCTGCAGGGGGCCATAGACCAGCAGTTAGGCGAGTTGAAAACACTGACTGAGAAAACTACCATAATCCACACTCAGTTGAGCAAGGTGCCAGCAGGAGAAAGTTCGAAACAGTCAATCTCCCATGAAGAGATCCTAGCGAAGCGTCGTCTCAACATAGTTTTGATTCCACCAGGGATCATCAGATTCCCTGCGTCGATGACGAATCCACCGGTACAGTTTAGGAAACCTGTTGAGGTTAACCTAGCAGAGTTTCACATTGATCAGTTGCAGATGATCCAGCAGCAACTAAGCACAGAGCTCAGAGGCAGAGAGCTTGCGACGTATCAAGAAAATACGCAGCTGATGCAGAAGAATGCAGCACTCGCCACCAGTTTTCAGAAGAAGGCATATGAAGTACGAACATATGAAGAAAGGGAATAGGACCTTTCTCAGGTTCTACAAAGCATTGCATTGGAGTTACCCCAATGCCATATTGAATTCGCCTTACCTCCTCCACAGAAGGTAAGAAGAGTTGCAGACAGAGCAAAGGCTCTGGAGGAAACAGTAGCCAAGATGGAAGAAGCAAAGGCCAAGATGGAAGAAGACCACCAAGCGCAGATCGAGGAGCTTGAGGCTCATGCACGAGACACTTCCCAAGAAGACAAGCAAGCGAGAGTCGAGGCCTTTCGACTCGTTTCTGCACAGATGCAGTCTCGCATCGACGACGCACTGTCAGTACTAAATGATGCGACGAACACATGGTCGGACTTGGATCAGCAGCCTGAGAAAGTAGAAATCCAGCAAAATATTTAGCAGATAGAGAATACCATGGTGGCAATGAAAGAAGAAATTAAGAGCTTAGCAGCTCTTCAGAAGATGAGGAAGACAAAGGAGATGAACCGCTTGTAGCAGGAGGCGCAGCGATTAAGAACAAAGGAGATACACATCAATGACCTACTTCAACCCTACCAGGAGCAAATCACTGAGTTAGTCGATACGGTTGAGCAGAAAGTGAAGGAGTTCACCACCACCAGAGAGGAAACTGACGCAACAGAAGACGCCAGTATTAGTCAAGCTTTGCTTGACTTAGCACGAGAATGTGTCGAAGTGATGCAGAAGGAAGTCGCAGGACTTCATGACAGGTTGCAACGGACTTCGCAGGAAGCCAAGGAGAAGCTACAGCAGGAGAAGCCCGCTGGTAGTGGCTCGAGGACGAGCCACAAGTAAGTGTTAGGGGACTATTGGAGCAGGGTCCTGCAAATACAGAAGAAGCTGCCAGTTTTGGCGAGAAGACAGTTTTGGTGGATAGACAAGATAGAGCTACGATGCCGTAGAAGTTTTCCAGCTGCAGAGTAGAGCCGGAAACCATGACTTTTAAGATAGAGAAGTCAAGGAAGACGACGGTACTTGAGTGGCCGAGATGAGAGAGCTCACCCACTGCATTGAAGGCAGCAGCGGAAGATAGGAGGGCTCAGCTACCCTCATAAAGGAAAAGGAGCAACGAGGCTGAGGCATTGAAGACAAAGGACAGCCAGGGAAGTAGCGCCGGTACCCATGGTCAGCGCTGGGAAGCATGGAAGACCGCAGAGAGCTGTGGTGTGACGGATAGCGGCTACCTCAAAGTACAGATACGTCGACTATCACTAGTTAGGGTTTGGGTTACTGTTGGGACAGGCCCACAGTGTTGTAATGGAGAGACCTTCGGGCCGCCTATAAAGGGATGTATTTTTGTATTGTAAAAGGTTGGCGAGTTGGCATTTTGAGCAGTGTAAGCCATCCAGCTAGCTAGTCAGCCATTGAGTCTGTTAGCTCACAGCTACCTTGTATTGTAATAGAGTCAAGCTTTGGTTCTATTATTAGCTATAGTATCTTACTGTAACCGGTAGCTGGCTCATAGAGCATGCATGTAACGATCCACAGGGATCGACAGAGAGGGAAGAGTATATTGTAAGAGAGACAATATAGAGATAGAAAAGAGATCTAAGAGAGAGGATCCCAAGCTGCATATGCGGTGCAGCAGAACTGTGTTTACCTTCCCCTGAGCTATAATAGAAACACAGTTCTGTGGACGTAACTTCTATCCTGGAGGTGAACCACGTTAAAATCGAGTGTTATGTGATTGAGTTATGTGCTGTGTTTACTTGTTGCATCTAACAGTTAGTATATAAGACTTTGCTTACAGTTTAATGTATGAATGCGTTATTCAGTTCATAGTAATATAGAAGGATAGATATAAATTGAAGTCCTTGGCATGTTGTATGCGGGTTCATTTATGCTTTTCTTGAAATAGTCACTAGTCCCAGTGTCAAACAGACTGTCATGTTGAGTCTTGCAAGTCGACACGAACAACGCTAAGTGTGCTGAGCTGCGGGAGTAGGATATCGCAGAGAGGCGATACCGCATCGGCAGAGGAGCTGCGGTGCGTGATACCGTAGGCTGAGGACTTAGCGTTGGGAAGAAGTTACATGTTGACTGGTGCGCGGAGATGCGATAAGGTTGGAGTCATCGCGAGTCGGTGGAGGTTGCGCGACGTGGAAGGGAAAGCGTGCGACGGGAAGAGAGAGATCTCGCGGCTAGAAGGGCTACGAGATGAGGAGATCATGCGACGCGAGCAGAGGGTCGCGCAATGCGCAGAGAAAGAGACTTCGCGGCTAGCAGAGCTGCGAGTCGCAAGTAGGACGCCTCAGAACCTGGTCCAAGACGCTTGAGTCCTTGGCCAACCCATTATAATCACTTCGGGTGAGACTTCAGGCCACTTCGCGGTCTGTCGCCGAAAGGGCCAGTGAGCTAGGGGTGTTTTTGGTTAAACACAGTAAACCCGGGTCTGCCCATGACAGCCAACAGGAAAAATTATGTGCAGATGTATTATGCTTAAAGTATTCCAAGTGTAGTGAACATGAATTCTTCCACAACAAATGAATCTCATTTCTATATCTATACAAGATCAAAATTAGTCAAAATTTAGAGTCGATGTTGTTCATTTTCTATCTAAATTCTTAAAATAAATGAAATGGAATTCCTGTATAAATTTAACACTAGTTATTCAAGAGGTTATTGAGTTTTCCTGGGTAATGAAGTATTCTATTTTGAATTATTTGTGATTTGATTTAATTAGGAAGAGGTTTGCATGAAACTTAGACAAAAATCCTTAATTTGTTTCATTATGATCCAATGATATAGTCAAATTCTTTGGTATTTTGTTCAGATGGATTTAAGGAATTAGATTTTAATTGGAATTAAGATTTCAATCAATAATATTTAATTATAATATAATTAATATAATAATATGAAAATTTTCATTTAAAAACTATTTAATGAAATTGATAAAAATATCTGTAAGTATAATGATAATATTATAAAAAATATTTGAAATTAAAAATGTTTTCATATAAAACAATTATATATATTTATATAATGTAATAATATTAATATTTTTTATTTAAAAGCTATATAATAAAATTAATAACAAATTTATAATATTATAAAAATATTATTTTAAATTAAATATTTAAATATACAACACTTTTATGTGAGGTTAAAATGTCAATTTTCTTGTATTGCAAGGACATGTTTGCATTTNATATATATGAATCCATCCATGATTTTATTTTTATTCCTGAGCCCACCCAAATAAAATAACCCCCAATATTTATATTACTATGTCAAATTAAAAATCTCCTTGGCCCCTTAATACGAGGAAATATATTTTTGAGGTTTCTGGGAGAATTCAAACCCCCAATATGAATGGACGTGATATGATATTGTCTCGTTGGTAATTCCCCCGTGGGATGAGTTTTTGAATAGTGATTTTTGTGAATACATTTATAGGTAACCTCCGCTTGGATTTATTGTTGAAACTTCAAGTTTGATACGCAACTTAAACAAGTCTTTATATGGTCTTAAACCACAAGGGATTCACCTTATTGACCAATAATTATCACATTTATTCTAAAGGGGGGTTTTTTAATTGTGAAAATAAAGGTCAATATATTATAGGTATTGGGGGGTGGGAACTAGTGTATGGGGGGTTTGTAGGTATTTGGGGGGTATACAAAGGGGTATCTAGTAAAAATAGAGAATATGTAGTAAAAATATGGTTTTTTAGTGGGAAATATGTATTGGCAGGGGAGCTCAACAAAAGGATTTTGGTAGGTACTTATCAATACCTTAGTTAAATTAAGGGTATTCTTTAATATCCTATGAAAAAAGGTGTTATGGAATATTTTTTTGAGTGAAGACCATGTTTCTTAAACAAGCGCCTAGAGCTTGTTATGAGAAAATTGATACTTATTTCTTGAAGAATTGTTTCAAATAGTGTAAATATGATCCACATATGTATGTTAAGAACTTTGATGATGATTTCCTCATTGTTGTACCTTATTTGGATTATATGATCATTAATGGAAGCTAGCTTTCATTAATACAGGAATTGAGGAATAATCTTAAGCATCAATTTCAAATGATAGATTTAGTCCCATTGCATTATTTTTTGGGTCTTCATATTTGGCATATGGATGATGGTATATTCCTTTCCTATCATGAGTATGTTGTAGATTTACTTGCTCGGTTTCATATGTGTGATTGTAAGCATTCACCAATGCAATTTTAGTTCAGTGTAAAGTTAATAATGACTGTGATACTCCTCTTGTTTATGTCACTTTGTATCGTCAACTTGTGAAGAGTTTGATATATTTGACACATAGCAGACCTAATATCTCTTTTGCAGTCACCATGGTCTCGAGGTTTATTCAAAAGCCTTATCAAATCCAATGGAAAGTAGCGAATAGAATTCTCATATATTTATAGGGGACATTACATTATGGTGTTTTTTATTCTAGTAGGGCTATAGTTTCGCTTCTTGGTTATACAAATTTTGATTGGGTAGGGGATCATTTGGATAGAAGGTCTATTGCAAGCTACATCTTTCATCTTGTTTCAAATTCAATTTCATGGTCTAATAAGAAGTTGAGAACTCTTTATATTTCTTCATGTGAAGTAGAGTACAGGGAAGCTAAAGTAGCAGTGTGGATTAGGCATGTTCTACAAAGCTTGGACTAGTTCAAAAATATTCTATTGAGTTAATATGTGACAATGAGAATGAAATTAAGCTTACACATAATTTAGTATATCACTACAAGACTAAACACATTGACCTTTATAGTCATTATATTTGACGTCTTATTGTAGATGGTGTTATTTGTTTGGAGTAGTGTCCCATAGAACAACAATAAATTGATATCTTCACCAAATCCATGATAGAAACAAAGTTTGTTGGGAATACAGGGATTTGTCATAAGGGGGAATGTTAGTGTAATGCTATCTTCCTCCATGTGTATTCCTTCTACCTAGTTATCATTAAGGGGAGCGTTGGAATGTGTAATGTTAATATTGCAAGTGTAATGATGTATAGTGTGATGTCTTAACTAGCAAAGGAAGGCATAATTATCTCTATCTTATGTAAAAGGAGTTATCCCACATGCATCATGGGATAATATTCTCCTATTACCATTCATTATATAAGGTGGAAAATCATTTATGCCACATATATTATATGATATTATTTTTCCATAGCTCTAGTGATATAAAAGAGCTGAAGGAGACCCTTTGGGTATGATGTTGAGATATTTTGAACATATTGAAAAGTTGTGATAAACATATGTGGATGGAGCTCAAGTGTAAGATTAAATATTTCTAAAGAATAAAGAAGGGCATACTTTACCATGCATGTTTTCCCATTTGGGGTTTTACCATCTATATCTGTTGTACTACTTATTTTTCTCTTGTCTCTTACTTACTATTAGATTATTTGGTCGGCTAGACTAGTAGATTCTTTCTATTGATTTATGTGTTAGTAAATTTTTTGTTATATGTTTATGCATGTTTCTAAATAATCTAACAGTAGACTACTTAATGAGTAAACAAGAGACCAGGTTATCAACCTCTAGCACAATCCATAGAGCAAATGTCTTGCATCCAATGAACATAAACCAATTAGAAGGAAGATAGTGATAGAAGTTCTTGAACCAACACAAGGTAGAAAACATGTCAATGTGATGTATACATAGAGAACAACCATAATAAATGGACCAACAACAACATACACAACCAACTGTTAAGATTGAGATGATTAGGAAAAGGAGCTAAGGGACACGCTTGGTGAAAATTCAACGGGGCCATGTCAGGAAATGGTGAATGCGTGTAACTAACTCAAATGGAAACACTTTGACCAAGGACAACACAAACCGTGTCCTAGATTTACAAGTATATAAGAAATTCCTCAAGCCCTCCCTTTGTTTTCATCCTTTTTGGAAAGAATTAATGAATTGTTAATGGCACAAATAGAAGAAGATGAGCGGTGATATGGAATCAATTGTTTTCCAAGTACACACAATAACAAAATGGAAAAACAAAGCAATGCAACAAAATAGAACAATGTCAAGAGCAACTAGATGCATACCTTCTCTAAAATGGTGATGGTTTCCAGCAATTGGTTCTTAAAAACAAGGTAGCAATAAACAAATCGGTAAGCAACAAGAAGAGCATGCAACATAGTAGCAAACATTAAGAAAAATGGGTAGGAGTTATAATGGGCAATGGCTTGAAATTATAAGGGTGAGACATGAATCTCATAAGACAACCTCAAGGAGTGGAGTTCTCAACGGATAAAGAACCCAAAAGGATGTTAAAAGGTAAAAGATGTTATTCTAGGTTTTAAAAGGTAAATTATGTTAAACTAAAACAAGAGTACAATCTTTATTATCGAATAAGTGCTGATGCTTCATTTCTAGCAGATTAGAGTTTTAAATTTCTCCATTTTTCACTGTATTTTGCTCTTGTGTTTTTCGGTTTGCGGATTGGTCTGCTTTCCACGACTTACCCACTGGAAAACTGCGTGGAAAAATTACTACAAAAGTGAGGTTGCACCAAAAATACATTGGACGGTAAGTTAATCCGTCCGTTTCAGAATCAACAAAACGCACAGAAATGTGGTTGCTGGGATTCGAGCCCAGGTCTCCACGGCCACAACGTGGAATTCTCACCACTAAACTACAGCCACAGACTAAACCTCTACTGTTTAGCCATTAATATCACGTAATTCAACTTTATTCGATTATCTCCACAAGCGGGTTAGAACTGGTAAAGTTATAATCTCGTGTTCAACATTGATTCGCCGTGTATTTTCCTGAGTATAGAGGAAGCCTGTATTTTAGGTTAAAAGGGAGAAACATTTTGAAAGGAAACTAATCCATGAAGGTAGAATAGGGTTTCCAATCAAAATATATTGGACATTCTGACATTCTAACTTAAGGCAATGCTATGAGTGGAGTTTAATCTATATTAATTAAAGTTTCAAATAATAGCAAAATGGTTAAATAAACAAAATAGAATTAAAAAAAAAAGTCTAATCAATTTCAAAATATTCTTTATAATATTAAATTTCTTATTTTTTATTTCATCGTGTTAATATAAAGCTGTTTTTTTTTTAATATATTTTGAACACAATTAATATTATTAAAAACCAAAAACTAATCTTTTTTTATCTTTTTAAAGTTTAAAGTGACATATCTTCCACCAAAACCAGACACATATCTTCCACCAATCCAATAAAGTGACATGTAAATTGCTAGAATGACTAGCCCAATACACAATGGTCTTGGAATCATCGATAACCTAGAGGGTCTGTAAATTTTTATAATTACAAAAAATAATAAAGCAGCAAATGCCAAGAGTTCATTGTATGTTTGTGCCTTTAAGTGTTTCAAAAAGTACTTGTGAGAAAATAATGTCAACAAAAGGCATATGTGCATATGTGTTTGTTGAAATTCCTACATTAAATTTTTTTAGGAAATGGCTTATAACCATAATGTTGTTAGGGTGGTCTTCATTCACAAGGTTTTCTTTATAATAAAATACATTTTCAAATCATGGTCAAGTTTTTTGTGGTAAAAATTTAATCTTGTAGTTAAACTCCATCAATTTCATGGTAGATATAGAGCATAAACTAACACTTAACACTTATAGAGGGGATTCATGTGGATTAGTGTTTTCTTTTGTTAAGGTAAATGACTTGATGATTATTAGATGGTGTCTAACTATAGCATATGCAAAGACTTAACCCTCAATTTGGTTTTTTGCTTGCATGATGAAGCGGTGGGAAATGGAGTGTCTTTGTTCGGGTGTTATAACATCTAGATTAATTCACCTAATATTTAATTATCGACCGGGGTTGGTAGGCTTAGAGTTGACACAAAATATATATGAAGGTAGAGGGGTTCCTATGGTGTCGTAGAAATATTCAAACTCCTAAGAATTCAATTATTAAGGTAATTAAAATGGAACAAAATATTAAACTAAATAATTGACAATTTATTTCATAAGTAAATAACTTTAAACTGAAAATGATCCTATCAACAACTAACTTTTCAAAATAGGAAACTAAGATGCAAGGAAGACCTAACTAATAAGCAAGTAGAAAACTCAATAAAGGAAATTAAATAAAAAGAAACAAGTAGAAAACTTAATAGGAATATCTTTGAATTCTATCCTATAAGTCTCTTTCAGTAATCACACAATGAAAAAGGAATAACCTGAAAACATACTAAGGGTTAACATACAATACTGAATTTTACATGCAAATGGATAAATCAATCCAAAGGCATAAACACAAAACAAAACATTAGTAAAGAGAAATTAGAAACAAACTCAAGAAACAAAACATAAAATAGCTTAACACATATTCAAGGTGAAAAGAAGTAAGGTAACTTTTAATAAATAACCTAAAACAATCCAATTTAACTTTAATGTTAAATAGAACTATAATCTCACTATCTCAGTCGAATCATACTTCAAACACTAAAGAAACAGAACTGAAAACAATCTCAAAACACATTAAAAACACTAAAAATGAAACTATGGGCTGAATGATAGGTTGAACTGTAGTTCTGAAAGGGGTGACTGAATGACAGTTTAAAGAGATTGTTCGAATGACAGTCTACACAGTTAAAATGACAGAAATTAACCTAAATGAGCTAATCTTTAGCTGAATTCGTGCAGATGTAAATATAATGCATAAACGCAGTAAACAAACCTATTTATTAGTCAAATTTAACAATGAAATGAACTTAAACAAATTCATGAACATAAAGAAATCATTAAGAAATAAACTAGAATTTAAATTGCATAACTTATAACAGAAGGAAATAAACAAAATTGAACCTATCTATTCTATTTCTTGTAAATAAACTGAACAGTAAAATGGAAATAAAATGACTGAAAGTAAATTTGAAAGCAGACTATGCACACAGTTAACTATTTCATCTTCAGAAATAAAATTGCATTACAGGAAATAAATGAAATAATAAAACAAACTGGAATTTAAACTAACTACAACTAAAAAGATGAAATAAATAAACAAGAAAAGAAAACTCTGGCTGATTAGGGTCCATCTCAACAATCAGGGGTGATGCCTAGCTAACTCTTACTCAACACAATCATAAACAACAAAGCATACAGCTCTTTATTCAAACGATGGAACAAAAATACAAAATCCTTCTCCAAAAATGACTATCTAACAACTAAAATGATCAACTCCCTAACTCTGAGGTGTTTATATGCAGCGTTTATAGGGATGAGCAATTCGACCCTTTAGTGGTCAACTGCTCTCTAAATTTAGTCAACCATAAAGGAGTCTAACTGATAAAACTCCAATGCATAGGATCTTCCTCCTTCAGCGTGCATCAGATTTCTTCATTGGATGGTGTAACGTACATGATCCCTCTTCAGCATGGTTAGTTCTCTTTAGTGTGCGTGATGTGGCATATAGCTCCTTCCTTAGTACAGCAGGTGGACTGGTGTTGGGCAGAGGAGAGTGCATGGGTGAGTCTTCTAGAACACGAACCATTGCATATTCAAACGTGTGGACTGTTGGTGAGGTGTCGATGACGGAGGCTGCAGGATGGAAAATTATCTAGAATGTGATCTTCATTACCTAGATGCATGGACAACAAATCATTTGCAGAACTGTTTCACATTTTAATGCCTGGAATCAATTCTCAACAGCGCGCAGTCTGGTTAGCGATCTGGATGGAAAGCTAAATAGCAAGCTGGACTGTGAACTAGATATGTGAACGTAGATCTAGGATGAATGTGATGTATGTTTGCTGGTGCGCTTAAGAACTATGGTCTGCAGTAACAATATTTAAATGCATGGAAACCTGCCAACGAGTTTCACGCAGCGAGTTGGATGGCAAGCTAGACGTGTTGTGTGCATGGCAAGTTGAATGCGTGCTTGTTTTTAATTCATCCAAAAATATTATATAACCTGCAAACAAATATACAAATCAACTAATATATCAAATGTGCTTCAATAATGTCAATTTTAATCAATAAAATCATAAAATGATAATAATAAATGGATTTTATATAAACCTTAAATTCATACATACCTAGGCTGAATAGTGATCTGCGTGACATAAAATATGCAAAAAGATAATAAAACATATGTTTAAATAAGTAATTTAACTGCCAAAAATGATAACAAATCTTGGATCAATAGTCGTCATCCACAAACATTATTTCATTCAATAATGTGGTTAGAAATAAACCCTCTACTTTAGCTATGTTGAATCTCCTATACCAACTACATATATCATGGAAAATTAAGAAGAGGTTCCATAGGTGGTGATTTCCAAGTTGAAGCTTATAAAGTTTTTTTTCATTTTACGAATATCTATAGTAATACACAGATTCAATGGATTATTGTTATAGATGATTTTACCACACATGGTTGATCACATATTTATGTCCTTCCCTATCCCTCTGCAGACTCTTTAGACCCCATGGACTGATATTATACTTTGATGTTTCCAAGTTCATCCCTAAAAACCCCTGTTTATTATTACACGTGACTTTTAAACCCATACTCGTGTGTACATGCAAATTTTGACCTCAAACCCGCGTACATTGGGATGTGTGCATAAATCCAAATACTTTTGGATTTTTCCTTCATGTGCGTCCAAACCACTTGACTCTTGGCTTTCCATATGCCTTGATATCGCTCGGATTTGACCCTCCATTACCTTTTTAGAGTGCTATATAAGGAATCCCTTAGATACATTGAAGAGGAGGAATTGAAGAGCAACAAAACTATAGTCCATTGTTTCCATATCTTGCATATACTGTTAGCTAGAATATTTCACCTCCTGCGGACAGCAAGGTGTTCCAATGGTCTGAATGGTTTAGATCCAGAACAAATAAAGGACAGAGGTTGAAGACTCTCCCTAGACGTCGTAGATACCTGGAATGTAATGCTTTGATCGTTACCCTATGTACCTGCAATAATATTCAACATGCAAACACATTGAAACCACCAGAATATAATCTACTAATCTATGTTAGTGACTAAGGAATCTAACAACATACATGTGAAATCATATAACAACAATATATGTGGGATAGAAATCAACTTGCATTAAATAAATATGAAGAAGTTTACAACCAAGCCTTAGTGTTGACATGCATCTCCATCAAACCAAGCATTCTCATTCCCAAAAGCTCTGACTCTGATAGAAACGACTTGAGCTTACTAACCTTTTGTGGAGTCTTCTTCTGAAATATCTGTTGAAATCGTTCAGGCGTCTCCCTGAAATCTATAGAACATGGCAAGGTTGTGATCCCTGTGGCTCTGATACCATGTAGATATAATAAATCAATGCTATGATAAATGATGCTAAGAAGAAGCACAAGAAATAGATCTTGCTACTAAGAATTCTCAAAAGCATACACAGGAAAAATAGAGAGAAGAAAAGAGATTGAATCACATGAATGAAGAGATGAATATTGGTGTGTATCCTTCCATTCAATAATGATGAATAATAGTTTACATAAATAGTATATCCCTCATAGGGAAATCAAGTTGTATGGAGACAACTCATAAAGCTCAAAAAGGCTGACTTACCAAAATATAGCAAACCCCCATAGGTGGCTAAAGCACTTCCCAAATCTATCAAGGACCTAACAAATTGGAAAAAGAATGAGTGAGTTGTCAAGGAGATGTAAAAAACATGTTAATCCTAGAAAATGGAGTAAAATTCATGAAGGATGGGTTGGCAACAAAAGCACCCAGTTTCCTAGTTTGACTAGCTTTACCTTATCCATAGAAAAGCAGAAAACGCAGAATAAAGAAGAATCTGTTGTAAAGTCATGTATAATAATATTGGATGGTCAAAAGGTGGTCAAGATCAACCCATAATTAGAAATAAATCATTCCTAGGATATAGATGGCATGTATTGACTTTAAAGTGCAAGTGGATGCCAACTAATTAAGCTAGTGGGTGAATAATTAATTATTTTATCCTAAGTTATGAGTGGGTTTAATATATTCCAACACCCCCTTACATGTCTGAATTTATGATGGTATGACAAAAAATATGGATGCATATAGATGTATATAGAGCCTAGCAACAAGGATATGGTCACCTTTAACAATTATTATGTCCAAAAAAGTGAGGAAAGAGGCAAAACCACATGGGGAAAATCCTCCCTCGGGATAGGAAAAGGAACAAAATTTGAAATATGTCTTAAACATATCTTCATATTCACTTTAATGAGATGATTGAACCACTTCTGGATGAATGACTTGCTGAAGAAATCATGAATTCCATGATCATGTGCTAGAGTGTATAACCTGCAAGAAGGAAGAGGAGAGACTCCTTCTATCTCATCAACTGATGAAGTAGGAGAATTATCTGAATGCTTATTACTGCTGTCAAAATATGATATGAAAGAATAATCTGAAATGGAAAATATATATGTGCATACTCCTTTCCAAAGAGTACAAAAATTAAGACAATTTATTTCACACCCAATTCCCTAAATAGCTGCAAAATTGTGATATTAATCACATGTCAATATTCCAATCTGATGTAGCACCTTTCCATATCTTATATGAGGCTGATAAAACTATGATATATAATAAACATTAGCATATTGCATAGCAAATACAAAGGCTTTAATAGCTCCATGAGGATAAATGGATAGACTAGGAAAATTATGAGCAACTGGGGAAAACTAATAGGTGTAAAAATCAGAATGATGGATGGAAATAAGATCTGAACCATAATTGTTTAGAACAGATCCAAACATGTTTAATATTAGTCCAAATATGACTAATTTCATGGATAACAAGCCACTGAAATATAGGAAATATTTAAAACGATGTAAGATAAATATCACTGCATAAGAGACCAATGAGGAATCAACTAGTGAACTTTGGATTTGTATAGTATTAGGATTATTCAGAGGTATGGTATATGGTATGGATGGTGGTATGATATGTGTATCTACCTGCGAATATGATTCTAAATCAGAATCCAAAGGATCACATATAAGCATATCAGTAGACTCATGGGAATACATTGGTAATGAATCCTCTGTATCAAAGGAGGAAAGAATGAGATGTTCACAATCTTCAAGGAGGTTCTGAGTATTGATTCCAAGAACAAAGGAGGAGATGCTGAAGCACATGAGATAAATTAAGGTAAGTGGTATGACACAAATAAGGCTTCATTTTTCTAAGCAAACATCTTTGAAGTCACTGGGTTGCGCACCATCAATGAGAGAGGTATGCACAAAGTGTGAAGAGTCAGGCACATAGGTCTTAGAATCTAATATAGGATATATAGAGAACAATTAATGGGTGATAGGATGATCATAAATATAAATATCAGCTCCATATGTTACTTCATTTTTATTATTAGTATCACAAGAAGAAAAATCACCTTCAAGAGACACAGAAAAAGATGGCTCTTCAATATTTGCTTCTTCATTGAAGGAGGAAACATTCAAATCAAGGAGGGTAGAAGAAACATGAACTGTATGAGAAAATTATTCATCATGATAAACTTCATCAGAAAATGTAGAGGCCAAGAAATATTGAGAGAGAGAACAAGAGGAGATGCTTGGTTCTCTCCATGCTTCATCTTCTATTTCCTTCAAACCAAAAGCTTTGTCCAAATTTTTTGAAAGCTCAAACGGATACTCAACAAAATATATGAGATGGTGTATATTTGGAGACATTCCCAAACACATAATTCCATAAGCTCTATAAAAATTATTAAGCCAAACAATATTCTCTTCATAAGACTTAGGTTCCCTCAATGCACCAATGGATACATCAAAGAGACATTGCCTCTTCAAGTATGCGTTCATCTTTGGATTCCAATCAGCATAGGTGAAAGGAGACAGTATAGGAAATTTTGAATCCATATAGAATTTTTTTATATTCTGTACAAGATACTCTCTACAACCTGCAAAACAAAATTACAAGAAAATATTGTAAGCTAGACAAGCTCTTCTTCAGAGAGGGATAGGAGACTAGATGCGCTCCTCAACTCTGTAGAACTTGATCAACCTTATTGCTATGATACCATGTAGAATATGGAAATTTTATGATCCTTGCAGCTTTGATACCATGTATAAATAATAGATCAATGCTATGAGCAATGATGCTAAGAAGAAGCACAGGAAATAGATCTTTCTACTAAGAATTCTCACAAGCATACACAAGAAAAATAGAGAGAAGAAAAGAGACTGAATCACATGAATGAAGAGATGAATATTGGTGTGTATCCTTCCATTGAATAATTATGAATAATAGTGTACATAAATATTACATCCCTCATAGGAAAATTGAGTTGTATGGAGACAACTCATAAAGCTCAAAAAGGTTGACTTACCAAAATATAGCAAACACCCATAGGTGGATAAAACACTTCCCAAATCTATCAAGGACCTCACGAATTGGAAAAAGAATGATTGAGTTGTTAATGAGATGGAAAAAACATGCTAATCCTAGAAAATGGAGGAAAATTCATGAAGGACGGGTTGGAAAAAAAAGAACCCAGTTTCCTAGTTTGAATAGCTTTACCTTATCCATAGAAAAGTAGAAAACGAAGAATAAAGAAGAATCTGTTGTAAAGTGTTGTATACTAATTCTGGATGGTCAAAAGGTGGTCAAGATCAACCCAGAATTAGAAATAAATCATTCATAGGATATAGATGGCATGCATTGACTTTAAAGTGCAAGTGGATGCCAACTAATTAAGTTAGTGGGTGAATAATTAATCAAATAATGATTAATTATTTTATCCTAAGTTATGAGTGGGTTTAATATATTCCAACAAATTCTTATGATTTTGATGGTTCTTCTAGATCTACAAACTCTGGTTGCACGTCCATGAATACTTTCTTCTATTTTTGGACATTGGATGGCACCTCTTCTGTGTCGTAGGTCGTACCTGCGGTTGCAGTTGTTCCGGCGGGGTTTATTGATCAGCTTCGGTCACAACACCTCCTCATGTTATGACAACGACATTCATATCTCTTGGCTCGGCAGCAATCATATGAACGTTCAAGTTAGGATTCAGGTTTGGGTTCTGATTTTGCGCAGGATTAGGAACTGTGATGATTTTGGCATGCCACTTTGCGATCAACTGAGGACATTGATCCACATTGTGTGTTGGTTTACCCCATAATACTGAGAGGGGGGGGTGAATCGGTATTATCATTTTTTGTTTTAAATTACAAAAAATCAACAATCAAGACACAAATTTTATCATGGAAACCTCTAAATAGCAAACCACCAACACAAAATCATTAATAAGATGAAGTTACAAAATTGTTTATCTGCTATGACAGAAAGGATGCAAAACACACCCTAGGTTTTTTCTACAACTATATACTAGGATTCTACAACACCCCTATTGTTTTTTGCTTGCTTCAACAGAAAAGGATGCTACGACACACTATTCTCCATCTACAAATAGAAGGAGGCTTTGACCCCCTGCGGACCTGTGGCCTGCCCTAGCACCACCCTGCCACCCTAGACTGATTTTCTCAGTCTTTTTAGAATATTTGAAAACTATTCACTTTGGACTCTATCAGGTTCACAAACAGAGACGCCTAATTCTTTACACCTTCATTCAATAAATACCCTTTACCTCTTTTTTATTAATGCATCTCTCCATAGCTGTGTTGTTTCATTTTGGATCGTTATTTTTCACTTACAGACACAATGAATCATCCTCCAACTGCTCAACCGTCACACCACTTCAGAAAAGGACACTTTTCGTTCTTCCTACATCTCAGAATTGATTTCTGCAGCCTTGTTTATCGTTCTCTGGTGCATCTGTAATCTTCTTCACTAGATACATTCCAGATAATTGATCTGTCTTTTGTATCTATATGGACTACTAATCTATTCTACAAATTTTCCTTTCCAAATCATATTTCCACACCAAGTTTTTGTTTCAACGATTCCCCACCGTTGATCTTCATCAGTCTCCTTCTTGAGCATCGACTTTCCGCAACCTTCTTTCATAAACACCAATCCCACAACGTTGATATTTTATGGGTGTTTTCTTGACCATTGATTTCCATATTGCAGGATGCAGGATGTAACATTTCCCAAAATTGTATCTCGACTTTCTGCAAAATTCTTTCCGCAACACCATTTCCGCACCGTTGATATTTTTCAAGTGTTTTCCTGACCATCGATTTCCAGATTGCGAGATGTGGATTGCAGGTTCATAGAATCTTTAAACGCAATTCCCTTTCCACATTTTTTCTTCCATACTGTCGATATCTTTTGGCGGAACTAATCTCATCCGTCTAGTTTTGATCTTTTGCAGAACTTCATCCTCCCGCCTATCTTTTGCGGAACTGATCCTCAGCCATTGGATCTCATGCAGAATGCTTCCTAACTGTCGATTTCAGATCGAATTTGGACCTCCCCATGACTTGTGGATCTGCATGATTTATTTGTGAAAATCCTTTATGACAGCTCATTCAATGACAATCGCCGTTCAACTTGCTATAGGTTTATTTGTTTGTCATTCACCCTACACCCTATAACAGGGTTATTCCCTTGTTATTCTGTATACCTGCACCCTTCAGTCTGCCACCATATCCACTGGTTATTCCTTTGTCATTTGTGAATACTTTTGACATCAATGACAACTATATACTCAACAATATCCACCTTTGGAATTGATGGAAACTTCTTAGACATTCCCCCCTTTTGATAACAATGACAAAGGAAACTTTATGTCTGACATCTCCCCTTGTTAACATTTCTCCCCTTAAGATTGAGCTTTCTCCTCTTAGTACTTTTGTAACAAAATTACTCCCATTTTCTATCTAAGATGCTCAAAGGCTTCCTTAGGTAGTGGTTTGGTGAAAATGTCAGCAATATGTTCTTTTGAGTCAATGTATTCTAATTTGATAGCTTTTTGAGATACTTGTTCTCTTAGATAGTGATACTTGATAGGTATATGTTTTGACTTAGAATGCATGATAGGATTTTTAGAAATATTTATAGCACTAGTGTTATCACATTTGATCACTATTAGATGCTCATATTTTACAAGTAGATCTTCTAGGGTTTGTCTCATCGAAATAACTTGAGTGCAACATGAGGCGGTAGCAATATATTCTTCTTCTGTTGTAGAGAGTGAAATGGAGGGTTTTTCTTTCTTGACCATGATACTAAACAATTTCCCAGATTTTTTTTTGCTCCACTAGTACTATTTCAATCGTCGAAACTTCCTTCCCAATCTACATCAGTAAACACCCTCAAGGTAAAGTTGTGTTCTTTCAGATACCATAAACCATACTCCATAGTACCTTCTAGATATTTAAAAATCCTTTTTGTTGTTGTTACATGTGTTTCTTTAGGAGCTGAATGGAATCTAGCTACCAATCTAACAGCTTGCATTACATCTGGTCTTGTGGCTCTCATATATAGAAAACTGCCAATCATGGATCTAAACATGGTATGATCTACTTCCACAGAGTCATGATCCTTAGTTAACTTGCAACCAGTGACCATAGGAGTACCAACAAGTTTGGAATATTCCATTTAAAAAATTTCAACATATCTTTGATGTACTTAGTTTAAGATATGAAAATTCCTTTGTCTGTTTGGTAGACTTGTAATCCCAAGATGAATGTCAATTCACCTCACATTGACATTTCGAATTCTTTCTTCATTTTAGAGGAAAAATCTACACTTAGGATTTGAATATTTCTCCCAAATATGACATCATCCACATAGACAACAACAATGATCATATTTTTATCTTCGATCTTTAGGTAAAGATTACTTTCAGTGTCTTCTCTCTTAAAACCTTGTTGTTTTAAGTAACTGTCTAGTCTTGAGAACCACGCTCTTTAAGTTTGTTTGAGACCATAGAGAGAATTCTTTAGTTTACAAAAATAGTCTCTATTCTCTGACAAGAGACGCCCTTCATGTTGTTCAATATATACTTCTTCTTCCATTTTTCCATTTAAGAATGCATACTTGACATCCATTTGATATACTTTGAAGTTTTTATGGCATGACAATGCTAAAAAAATTACGATTGCTTCAATTCAAGCTACAGGAGCATAGCTTTCTTCAAAATCAACACCTTCTACTTGGGCATTGCCCTTTCAAACCAATCTTTCTTTGTTCCTTATTACTTGCCCATCTTGATTGAACACGTTTTGTAAAATCCATTTGGTTCCTACAAGTTCTTATCTTCAGGTCTTGGGACAAGTTCCAAGGTATCATTTTTCTAAATGTGATATAGTTCTTCATTCATGGCTTTGGCCTATTCATCACTTTTGATGGCTTCTGTAAAGTTCTTGGGTTCCACTAATGAGAGTAGGGCTTGTTCTACATCTGGTAGTTGTCTTCTTGTTTTAACTACAACATTTTTATCACCCATGATCTATGACTCCGGATGATCCTTTTTTACCCTTCTAGAAGGATTTTTAGTGTCAGGTCTAGGGAATTATTCATCATCTTCCTATGTATCTTCCTTCTCTTTGTCTTCTTCTTTGTTATGAACTCTCTCATCCTTTCACAATTCTTTTATCTCGTCATCATATGTATTTTCAATACTGTCAAATGTTTTCTCTTTTCTTGGTTTAACATCATCTATTTTTACGTTAGCACTTTCTACAATATTATGTAACCTTTTATTGAAACACCTATATGCCTTTTTGGTGGATGAATATCCTAGAAATATTCCTTCATCGGTCCTAGATTCAAACTTTCCAAGGTCATCCACATTTCTTTTGATGTAACAGTTACTTCGAAACACTTTAAAATATTTTACTTAGGCTAGTCTTCCATACCACAATTTGTAGGTGGTCTTATCCTTATTCACTCTGAGTTTCCCTCTGTTAAGTATGTAGACAGTTGTGTATACATCGTCTCTCCAAAATGAGTCTGACAGTTTTTCTTCATTGAGCATAGTTATGGAAGCTTCTTGGACTGTTCTGTTTTTCCTTTCAACCACCCCATTTTGTTGAGGAGTTTTTGCAACTGAAAATTGTCTCTTAATTCCATGATTGTCATGAAACTCATTGAATTCATTTGAGGTAAATTCTCCCTTATTATCTGATCTGAGACACTTGATTTTCATACATAACTCATTTTCTGCCATTGCCTTGAAGATTTTAAAATTTTCAAAAGCTTCTGATTTTTCTTTGAGAAATGCCACCCATGTCATCCTTGTATAATCATCAATAAGCAACATGAAATAGTGATCTCCTTGCAGTATTTTAGTCTTGGTTGGTCCACAAAGGTTTGTGTGTATTATTTCCAAAGGGTGTAAATTCATATGTTCTTTTATTTTAAAACTGGCCCTGGCTTGCTTCCCATGTTGACAATGTTTACATACAGAGTTTAGAGGAACTACAATTTTTGATATATCTCTTACAACTTCCTTTATGCTTATTTTGGCAAGATTTTCAAAACTTAAATGTTCCAACCTTCTGTGCCATAACCAAATTTCATCTACCATACTTAAGTAGCGTTTGTTTTCATTTTCGAAGATGTATACATTGTTTACATATTTCTCATAGCAATGCCAACGATCTTTCCTAATTTCTTATTCTTGATTTTACATTTTTCTGAGTCAGAGATACAAATGTGTCCTTGGTCGCATGTTTGACTTACACTGAGAATATTAGGCTTGATATTTTCAACTAGCAAAACATTTTCTACTTTGATCTTGCTACTGACAACAACTGTTCCTTTGCCGATTATTTTGGAGGACAGGCTATCTCCAAATGTGACTTTTCCCTTATTATTTTTTAGTGTTATGAATTTTCTTGGGTCACTAGTCATATGTTTTGAACAACCATTGTCCAAGTTCCATAAGTTTTGGCTTTTTGTTGCACACAAGGCAATCATGGAAGTTTCATTTTCTTCATTTTCTCTCCAATGTCTCTTTTGCTTGGTGTTCTGAGTTTTATTGAAACAATATTTATTGTAGGAGCCTTTAGCTTACAATCTCTTGCCATATGTCCATGGTTATTGCACTTATAACAGTCTATGTCATATTTTTGGAATAGTGTAAAGAGATTCTTATTTCCTTTTGATTTATTACTTGATGACTTCTTCTTGTATTTAGAAACCTTTCTTTTAGTTCTACAATTTAATGCTTTATGATTGAAATTATTACAATAATAGAAGTGACCTAAGAAGATCTGTAAATATCTATAGTGGAGGTTTGTTAGTGGCCAATCCTTCTTGTTGATCCATTGTAATTATTGGATGGGATCTTCCTTCTAGTGGTTAAGCCATTGTGAAGGAACCTGCTCTGATACCAATTGTTGGTTTATCCCACAATACTGAGAGGGGGAGGTGAATCAGTATTGTCATTTTTTATTTTAAATTACACAAAATCAACAATCAACACATATATTTTATCATGGAAACCTAAAAATAGAAAACCACCAACAAAAACTCGTTAATGAGATGAAGTTACAAAATTGTTTATTTGCTACAACAGAAAGGATGAAAAACACAACCTAGGTGTTGTCTACAACTACATAATAGGATGCTAGAACACCCCTATTGTTTTCTTCCTACTTCAAAAGACAAGGATACGACACCCTGTTCTCCAACTACGACTAGAAGGAGTCTTCGACCCCCTGCAGAAATGTGTCCTTCCCTAGAACCACCTTGCAACCCTAGAATGATTTTCTTAGTCTTTTTAGAACAGTTGAAAACTATTCACTTTGGACTCTATCAGGTTCACAAACAAAGATGCCTTGAATTCTTTACACCTTCATTCAATAAATACCCTTTACCTATTTCTGGTCAACGCATCTCTCCGTAGCTACATTGTTTCGTTTTGGATCATGATTGTTCACTTATAGACACAATGAATCATCCTCCAATTGCTCAACCGTCGCATCACTTTAGCAAAGGAAACATTTCGTTCTTCCCGCGGCTCAGAATTTATTTCTGCGGCCCTATTTATCATTCTCTGGTGCATCCGTAATCTTCTTCACTAGATACAATTTGGACAATTGATATTTCATCTGGATCTCTACATATTGTTGATCTATTCTACAAATTTCCCTTTTTAAATCATATTTTTGCACCAAGTTTCTGTTTCAACGATTCCCCACTGTTGATCTTCATCAGGCTCCTTCTTGAGCGTTGATCTTCATATTTGTGGGATGCGGGATGTAACATTTCCCAAAATTGTATCTCAAATTTTTGTAACCTTCTTTCCGCAACACCAATTCCACATCTTTTATCTTTTGTGGGTGTTTTCCTGATCATCGATTTCCATATTGCGGGATGTGGGATGCAGGATGTAACATTTCCCAAAATTGTATCTCAAATTTTTGTAACCTTCTTTCCACAACACCAATTCCGCACCATTGATCTTTTTTGGGTGTTTTTGTTATCATATAAATATACTCAAACGGAATCAATCCAGATCTCCCTAGTCCAAGTGAATCTAGAACAAATCAAATACATAATAAAATCTACTTTCCTAGAGAAAATAGAAATGCAAGTTAATAGGTAGATCACTTACCTGGAATATGCAAATCCTCTTCTCTCTTTGTTGATCCAAGCTCCAGAATATTCAGCTGCAAAACCATGTCAATTAAGTGGAAACAAGAAAACAGTACACATGTATCCAAACATGAAATGATCTAAGCTAACAGTTAAGGAAGAAATCTATAAACATTATTAACACAATAACATTTATGGAAAGAGATTTGTATTAATGTAATCAAGGAGATACATAGAATTACATAGGAGAGAACATCAAAACCTATCCTTAACGCTGCAATATTCCATCCAACAATCCAAGCCAAAGCCTCCAAATAAATCTAGTAAGCCTCCCAATGAATGATAGGGATCACCTACAAATTCCACCATCATAAGAGTACCATAGTCCTTCCTCCCTTCCAAATGGAGAGAGGGTTTAATTTATAAGGCTAAAGGGATAGAGTAGACTGAGTATTAGGAGGAGGGATCTAAGGGATATTCCCTATAGGTTAGGAACTGAATTCCACCTCACCTAGATAATAGGGATAGAGCTCCATGTCATCCACCTTCAAGAAGGGCCTCAAAGGTCCATTTCCCCCCCTCAAAACACCATCGAAGCACTTTCCAAAAAGGGAAAAAGCACCGTCAGGGCACTTAGAAGTGGGAGACTGAGCATCGACATTGGAACACCTAGCATGAAGGGAAAATTGCCTTTGGAACACCTAGCATGAAGGACAAGAGCGCCAACCTTCCTAGAGAGGGAAAAAAGGCAGAAAAAACGTCAACATCAATCCAGTTTAGTAGAGAGAAATTTGGGGATTAGGAAAAGGCTTAACACATTAATCAAGAGGAAAAAATTTTGGTGTAACAATTTTCCTGACCTTCGATTTCCATATTATGAGATGTAGATTATGGGTTCATAGAATCTTTAAACGCAATTCCCTTTCTGCATTTTTGCTTCCACAAGCAGAACTAATCTCAGTCGTCCGATTTTGATCTTTTGCAGAACTTCATCCTCCCCCCTATCTTTTGTAGAACTGATGCTCATCCATTGGATCTCATGTGGAATGCTTCTTGACCATCGATTTCATATCAAATTTGGATCTCCCCATGACTTGCGGATCTGCATGATTTCTTTGCGGAAATCCTTTGCGACAGTTCATTCAACTATAACCGTCAGTCACCTTGCTATAGGGTTATTCGTTTGTCATTCACCTTGCACCCTATAATAGGGTTATTCCCTTGTTATTCTGGATACCTGAAACCTTCATTCTGCCACCATATCCACTGGTTATTCTTTTGTCATTTGTGAATACTTTTGACATCAATGACAACTATATATTCAACATTATGGTCCTGTCCCTTACAGTATGAACATGTCTTTACAGGTTGTAGGTAATCTCTGGCATAATGACCTAGTTTTTCACAGTTATATAATGTAACCTGACCTCTTCCTCTACCAAATCCTCCTCCTTCTCCTCCTCCTCTACCTCTAAATTTTCCACCACCCTTTCCTTTAGGGTTTGGTTGTTGCAGGGGGTACTGGTTCTGCTGATATTGCGGCTGATAGTGATTCTGTTGCACGTATGGTTATTGCAGGGCATACTGAGGATGATAATGGTTCTAATAATAATTGGGTGGGAACTGTGTAGGCTGATATGATGCTTGCGCTGGTACATCTTGATCCTGCCCCTCATTCTTCATCAAGTATGTATCAACCATATTTTCCTTCAGGAGCTGGTATGATCGGCAATCCTTCTCTTCATGCCCTACTTACCTGCAGAATTTACAGAATAGGTTTGCTGGGGTAATTACAAATTTTTGCAAGTATATACATTCCTCGTCATGATGTCCTCTAGACTAGAATATGCGACACCAGGGTAGTCTATGGGCACTCAATGGGTTTGGCGTACCCGATGTGATATAGTTCATGAAGTTTGGACAATTATCCTTAGTATGGTTGTCCATTCTACACTTCATGCACCATAAGCCTTCATGGGATTCCTTACCCTTCTTGATTTCCTGTAGCTTTATTGTCATATTATCCAACTGCGACTGAATCTGCACCATCCCTACAACACCATCGTCGATCGATGATGCCTCTAGTTTCGTTTTCAACTCTAGCGCTTCTGTCTATGACTTGATATTTTGTTGCATCAATGGGCCTCAAATGTGTGGTAGTAGCGCAACAATAAAACACTCTTTATGATGTACATCTAACATTTGGAAACTTACCTTGTCCATCAAAGTATTGAACCGTTGGTCAAAGTTCCATACTGAATTTGTCAATGGTTCTTTGATTTCCTTGATCTCAGTGATACACTACGACTCAGATTTAGGTTTTCTGAACTTAGAGATCATTGCGAGATCATTGCAGATCGTATCTCATCAAGGGTCTTCTATGGTACTCCTAGTGGTACTATGTAGAAATTCATAAACCAGTCAATCACATGACCCCTTAGAGTTGTGATCATTTGCGCTTTCTTCAAGTTCGTGTTTTAAACTGAGAAGAAAATCCAAATAGCTCCACAAATTAACCAATGTTGCTATGGATATTTTTCTCCATTACCATTGAATGTAGGTAATCGAATATCCACCCCATCCATTGCATTGGCGTCATGGTTATCTGATGGCTGATCTAATGGAGGTGTATTGTCCTGTGCACTAGTTGCAATACTAGCACTACCAGTATTAACAACTCTTTCAGGGGATGAGGCTTTAGACCTTGCCTCTGGTGATACTCCTGGTATGATGTAGTGGCTTCCATACCTTGGTGACTTGACAGTCTCTTTAGAGTCTTTTGCTCCTTCTGATATCGAGCTATAGTCCTCCTCTTCATCACAAGACCCTTCATTTACCTGTGACTGAGGTTCGTGTTCACTCTCCTCAAACAGACTAGGAGCTCGTTGACCTTCCTCTATCTTTCTCCTTTTCCCTGATCTGAATCTCCTTCCACTCCTTAGGAATCCAGCTTCTAGTTTAGGTTCTGTACTTTTGGGGAAAATATCAACTCACCATTTCCCATTTTCTTAACCCATCATCTGTGACATAGCCTCCCTCTAGTGTATGCGACTCAACTAATCAATTGCAAGATACCCTTCTCATAAACGAGCATCTTGATCCATGTACTGATAGATAACATATATCTTCTTTGAGGTCCTTGGAAAAAATTTCTTTCAGCTTCACTATATGAGGTTATAGCCTCTACTACAAACTCAGTAATAAATCCTTAAAAATACTGTCAACCCAAAAATCAACAGCTCTAGATATGTTGTTAAACACTTGTTACTTCGCGAATCAACTGTTCACTCCATTCAATGGCTTCTCTTGTCTAGAAATTTGTCTTCCTCCTTGCCAATCTTGACAACCACTCATGCAGTATAACAAGAAACTCTGCAAAGAATATCTCATGAATATCAGAATATATATACTCGTCCACCTAGTTTTTTGTGCTCAACCGTGATAGTGTGCTCTCCTCTTGTGCAAATTATAGCTTCTTAGACTCCATCCAGTCCTCTATCTTGTTATTTGTCAGATTCCGCAACATTTCCCTCGACTCAAATGGTTAACGGTCCCGACATCTATATCTTTCTGTCTCGACCTGCGGTTCAATAACAACACAATACCAACAAGACACCACAATACATCGTCCTGACAGAGAAATATTAGTCAGAAATTCCTGTGAGGTAGGAGCAGTCTCACCCAAGATATTTTAATGGGTAAATTCCAGAATGTCACGTCCCCAACCCTCCAACTGGTGAAGAGGACGCTACCATGGCGTTAACCATCCGGGGTACTAGCCCCATAAACATGTGCATTCATAAAATGCTAAAATGCTGAAAACAAAATGCTTTGAACTAGGATATGCATACATGATCATTTATCATACACAACAGAAGCAACATACATTCATACAAGCATTCATTCAACATGTTCATCATAATCATTAACAATAAATAGGGTTGCAGAAGTAAAATAGACAATATGGCTTATCTTATGAAGAACTCGTTCCGCAACCAGCTACGTCGCAACGTTCCACCCAACCATAGGCCAGCGTGCTCCTTAATCTCTCAGCAGTGCTGCCACCCCCAAGTTGGGCATGATTCTCCAAGGAATAAGGGAACAAGCAGGCTTACACATAGCCAAGGATACACAAAACACAGCCAAGCCAACACAGTTGGGTTTATCAAGACATCAACAAGACAGCCAAGCCAACATGGTCAGGTTTATCAGGCCATCCAGGAGTTGGGAAAGGATAAATGCTAAGCTGGTGAGCCCATTACAGAGCTAGGAACACCTACACCAGAACTAGCCTGACTTCTAAGACACCCACACATGCCTAACACAAGGAATCAGTCCCTTCTCTGCTAAACAGTCCCTCGGGCCCTGCCTTCCCTTCCAGTGCTATTCAAGGGTTGTGGAGAAGAAATCCATCCCTTTAGCTCTGTCTGTGTGGTTTCCAAACACACTAGGTTTATCAATAAAACCGAGGCCCCATCCTTGCTCCCAACACAGTCCGAAGACCAACCATTGAACGCATGCAACTAATCAGCAATTACAACTTAACAAGGGAAAGCGACTCCAAACAGTCTACGGCCGCCCCAAAACATAACAGGATACACAACCAACAAACGTGGGGAACAACAGCCCGTCCAGGGAAATGAAGTCACGGGGAAAACTTACCCAGGACACACTGGGGAGGAAATACAGTCTCCTAGCCTGCGCGTGAGAGAAACTTGCACCAAACCCCAAATGTAAAGAAGACCACAACAATCACAACGTAAGGGAGACCACAACAACACAACGAATCTTGAGGAGAATGGCGGCAACCATAACTCACGGGAAGAAAAATGGTCCCAATCTTAATATTGAAATGACGGGAAAATTACACGGCCATACCAGTGTATAAGGAGATCATATGGCTGAAAACGTGAATGGCCCTTCACGGGAAAATCGTGGATGAAAGAGCATGGCTCCCAGCTCACTGCGTGAGTCAAAACCAGGAAAAATCCCTATGCATGAGAATATTGAACAGACAATGGTCCTTGCGTGAGGATGAATAGCTCCGCCAATGCACGTGGATGAACAGACAATGGAGAGGATGCACAGTAGTCAGAAGTGCATGAGCATTTTAGCACCGTCATGGAGATAATGCATTCGTGAGTCCGCTGGAGTGATGGTGGTGGTTTTCTTTTTTCCATTGTGAAGTCAACCGCGGGTGGAGTGTGCATGTGGGAAAGAACTAATAGTCCTGCCACACTCCACCCCCAGCCATAACTTCCCCAACTACCAGCAGCAATTCTTAATGGAGGTGGTTGGGTAAGACAAGGTGGTGACACATGGGTTTTTCCCTCATGGCTCAAGGCTTGATAATTTCCCCACCCTTATCCTTGTGAAAATCATGCCCCTTCTCAATTTAGTTGCCGCGAATGTATCTGGTTGGGTTATTTAATTAAAGATGCATATTTACATGATGACAAAACTCAATATGTATGCCGCATGCCTCGATATACCATCGGTGACAAATTTTCAACCTGAAACATAGCATAACCAATCAATGGTGGGGCCTTGGACTTTAGCTCCGCACCATGATCATTACAATATATATATCATGTACATTTAATGCAACGGGGTCAAAACTGGGGTGTTACACAGAACCATCTTTCTGCAGTTGGTGAGGGATTATAGTCCCTTGGCACGCGGCCAAGGTGCTCGACAAAGATGATAGGATGGAGTCTTTCACCCTGCGACGATGGCATAACACATGCCATAGTTCAGCCACACGACATGACAATGGCTTTAAATCTTAATTACTAGTGCAACAATGTGATGCAACCAATTCCTTACACTCTACATGCAGTGCACGAATTATATTTATACTTGGCAGCTTAACCATGAACTCATACATAGTAGTTTAACAATACTTTTAAACAGTCATGCAATCATACTGTGACATACATTCAACAATAACTATAATATTAATAAGGTAAGATAAGCAAGCATTCACATACACATTCACCATTCAACAACATTCATCCATATAACACAGGAAATAACGTGGAAACCCATTTGGGAAAAATCACCAAGGTGCTCTTCATCTGGCATGAGAAATATAGGTAGCACCTTGGAGCCTGCAACTTGTAGACTATTCTTAATATATTTCTTTCTCACTCAATCTCTTGCTCTCATGCTCTCTGGCTTATTGCTTCTATCTACTCATACTCATCCACACACAGCCTAGATCGACTCTTCTACCTTACTAGCGGTCTGCGCATGCAGCTACAAGATCCGCAGCTCAATAGACTTCTACTTCTACTAGACTCTTCTCTATGTTAACTACTAAATATATTTTAATCTATATACTGAACACCAACTGAACAACTCTTCCCTAACCCTTATACATAGCAGGTTCCTTCTATTTATAATGTTTACAAGACCACGCAGGGTTGATTGATTACTACTAAGTTATTACAGACTTAGGTAGCTACAAAATATCTCTGTTACATTAAATGGAAGCCCATACCTAGCCACAAAATTCATGCATGCATTAACCACATCCTTAACTGGTCATGGAAAACGTCCTTTAGTCCTTTATACCAATCATAACTAGCCGCAAAACTGTCCTTACATCTTCCGACGGTTCGTCCTTTAGTTGTCTTCCTTGACTCCCTCCTGCTTAGCATTAACTCTTATACCTACCTCTTCTACCAACCTTGGATGTGCTTTCCTTGTCGCAGTTATCCTATTGCAGCTTCCTTTGCTCTGCACTTCCTTTCTCTACCGCACGCATGTTTTTTCTTTCTGTGCCTATCCATTTGCTTCCTTCTTGACCTGCTTCTCCCTTTTTTGCACATGCACTTTTCCTTCTTTGTTTGTGTGTCAGCTTCTTCCTTGTGCAATTTTCCTGGCCCAACACTGGGGATTGTATGGACCACCGATAGTATGGCAGTGATCAATTTCAAGAAGCGCGTGATGACATTTGAGAATCAAGACATCAGAGTCATCTCTTTGATGGATCCAAAGGAAGGGCGAAGGTATATTGAGCTAGTAAAATATTAAGTTGTTAGAGGATGGGGTCATGCATATAAAATTTCAGGAGATTATGTTCATCTGACTGCTAATGGGGAACTCAGTTGGAGTAGCACTAGATCTGTGCCTTCTGATTCTAATGATGCTTTAGAGAACTAGAAGAACCTCTTTCATGAAGCGTCACTAATAAAGTGTGGGTTGATCACACAATCGTTGTGTCACGTCACAACTGAGACTATTGAGTTACCAATTTATGAGGGACTACTTGAGTTATCTTAGTTTCTTGTTGAATTCGACGATAAGGTGTCACAACCACAACAATTGCTAGTGTTGGAAGAAGCGTTGAAGGCTACCCTAGCACGCTGATGGGCGACCCATAAGAATTTGATCACTAGCTGGTTGTAGTTTCGAATATTGATGACAACTTGATTTGGAGATGCGAAAGTGTACCATGTTGGAAGGTATGATGGGCGAAAAAGTCCCGATGATTATCTGATTGAGTGTCAAACATTATAGGCATCGCGGGCAAAATATGAGTGGGTCCATGCCTTTGTCCACACATTGGATGAAATGTAGCGACCTTGGTACGTATCAACGAGTTGCGGAGGGAAATCACCACTTGGGAGGAACTGACAATTTGTTTCACTCATACCTTCAATTCACAGATGCCAATCCAGATGTCCATAATGCACTGCAGCTCATCTGCGATGTTGTTCTGAAGGTAGTGTCGGTTGCATATCCCATGGATTTGCATGCGCATTGTTCAATACAGTCAATGATGGAATGTTATAACATGAAAATAGGACCTGAGGATGATGATGATCTGAGGAATATCAATATTCCAAAAATATAAGGGATTCGGGATGTCGCAGCAACGGATGTACCGACGAATCCAATGAATCAGTCGTTGAATATTAGTAAGGTCAACATTGGGATGGAAGGGAACCCAAAGTTTGCAAATGTCGGGCACTACTGGGATGAAGAAACAATGGATAAAATCATAGACTTGTTGTATGAATTTTAATATATGTTCCCTACGAAGTTTTCCATGATGAAGGGGATACTGAGAGATTTAGGAGAGATGAAGATTCCATTAAATGCATATGTGAAACTAATAAGGCATAGGCCGTATCGCCTGAATCCATGATACAAGGAGAGGGTCAAAGCTAATCCTGATAAGATGCTGGATGGTGGAATTATTGAGCTAGTTGAAGAATCATAATGGATCATTCCTATGGTGGTCCAAGATAAGAAAATGGGTGAAGTTTGGATCTATGTCGATCTGAGAAAATTGAATGATGCATGTATGCATGATCCATTTCTAACACCATTCACTAATGAAGTTCTAGAAGGAGTAGGAAGTTAGGACATGTATTCATTCACGAATGGGTTTTCTGGCTATCACCAAATCAGGATCGCAAAAGAGGATCAACACAAAACAACATTTGTTACTAAATGGGGTTGTTTTCAGTACACCGTGATTCCTTTTGGGATTAAGAATGTGCCTACGATATTTTCCCAAGTTTTTGTCGCTGATTTCAAATATTTTATTTAGAAGTTCCTCAAAGTCTACATGGATAACTAGAAATTTTATGGATTGATCAGAGACCATCTGGAAAAATTGTGAATGATGATGGAAATATGTCGACAGTATCAGATCGCGCTGAACCAAAATAAGTGTATTTTCTGTGCACCTTTTGGGATGTTGTTGGGTCACATTGTTTGAAAGCAAGGACTATTGGTTGACCTTGTGAAGATTGCGTTGATTTTGAGATTTCCACCACCTACAAATGTGAAGATGTTGAGAGTGATGTTGGGGCACATAGGGTATTATCGCAAGTTCATACAAAGCTATGTTGCGATCACAAACCCTATGGAGAAATTATTGAAGAAAGAGGCAGTATTTATATGGATTCAAGAGTGTCAAGGGAGTTTCAACATGTTGAAGGCCAAGATGTCCTTCGCATCGATAGTGGTTTTCCCTTATTGGAACAAGGAGTTCCATGTTCATGTAGATGCATCATTTGTTGCGCTGGGAGTGGTACTCATGCAACCAAAATAAGGAGATATAGATCACCCGATTTCTTTCACTAGTCGGAAGCTGTAATTTGCAGAGAAAAACTATATGAGCATATAGAGAGAAGTTATGGCGATGGTATATGCACTACAAAAGTTTCGGCATTACCTGTTGGGTTGTCATTTCAAGATGTTCACATACCATTCTACTTTGAAATACTTGGTCAATAAGCTTGTGTTGGGGGGGAAGATACACTGCTAGCTACTTCTCTTATCCATGTTCATATACAGTATATGTTGCTTGATAGTTTCAAAGACTTGTTGAATATGTATGACATGTTCTTCCCATGATCAACTAAAAATCAAGATATCATAGAGATAGACAATGACACACTCGTTAATGAAAGTTCATAGAAGGTCATCCATATATCTCATAAAGGTCATAGGTGCATTGGTTAAGTTGAAAGGAATGAATAACAATTCAAATAATCCTTCCTTGGTTTTGAAAGTCGTTTTCTATACATCATAGAAATTTGATGGTATCTTGACTTGAGGTCGAGCTTCGTAAAGAGCTTATCACCTTTCAGGAAATGCATGAGTTTTTCTATCCATGGAAGATGGTATTTATTCTTTGCCGAAATTTTCTTGAGAGCCTGATAACTTATGCACATGCACCAAGTCACATATTTCTTTGGAATGAGGACAACTAGACTTCCACAAGGAGAGGAGCTCTATCAGATGTGACCTTTGTTAATAAAATCTTGAATTTGTCTACAGATCTCTTCATTCTCGAGAATGGATCTTCCATGAACATATGCATTAGGTAATGAAGAATGAGGAACAAGTTCAATGGAGTGTTTTACCCAGAAATGAAGAGGTACTCTGTTTATCTCTTGAAATACATTCTGGTATTATTCAAGAATGTGTTGGATCTGTTGTTGTTGTCAGGAGCTACACTGGTTGGTGATTTGACTCATTGTTGGAGTCTTCCTCCAATCCTGATGCTTTATCATAATCAAAGAAAATTTTTGAGCATGGCTGATAATATTCTTTGTTTGTTTGGCATATATCATTGCAACCGTTGGTGTAGGTTGTCACTTTCATATGCCATACCACTGGTTCTGAATTTTGACAATCACATTATGAGGTCTTGATTGATAAATTCCATGTCGATCCCATAGGTAAGGATTCCCAAATACGATGTCATATACGAAAAGTGGTGCCACATCACAGAGTACTTCATATTCAAAGGGATTAATGAAGTAGGTGAGTCTGCATTATCGAATGATCCTTAGTTCATTTCCATCCTTCATCCTACCGATATTGTAAGGTTGGGGATGTGGAGTGGTGACAAGACCAAGTTTCTTCACAAGATATTCATAAATAAAGTTATTCTTGCTACCATTATCCACAATTAGATGTAATGGATTGTTTTGAACCTATATCTTTGTATGGAATGAGCGTTCTCATTCCTCCTCATTGATGAGAGTTGAGGCTGTCAGATTGGTCGATGTCTATGTCAAAAGGGTCGATACTTCTAGGTTGGATTCTACTAGGATTTTATCAGATAAGTTGGATGTCGATAATTTTTAAACAAATTTCTTTCGAGCTTTGCATTCTGATGTATCATGCCATGATGAGTTATTATTATCACAACATTTCTCAATAGGAGGCTACTTACTGGGATCCCTTTTTTCTTTTTGAGGGTCATTCTATGATAGTTTGTCTTTGGCGAAGTCAGATGAGAAGGGTTCCTTGACTTATAGGAGTCAGTTGGTGACTTCTTGTTAGATGTTCGACCTGACGACTTGGTCGTGAGACGTGATTTTCCTTTTTTTTAGATTTAAGCTTGATGGCATAGTGGAATGCATATACAAGCATACTGGCAGTTAGAAACTCCATCTCTTGCTTAATGTATGGGGATAATTCACTGACATACTTCAGGACAAACAATTTCTCTTCTTCTTGGATGCCAAGTCTAGCCATGATTTGATAGAACTCATCGATGTAACTCTGCACAAAATGGTGTTTCCATTGCCTTAGCTACTGCCACTTATTATACTATTGTTCAATGTACTTGGGTGGGTAGAAATCCTTTCGAATGTACTTAACAAATTTATCCCATGTTTCTATGCGGTATCCTTCTCGCTCCATCTTTGTCGATAGATTCTCCCACCAGTAGTGCACAGAGGTTGACATCTTTAAGGATGCAATGGTGATCTTTTAAAATTTTGAGAGTTGATTCACAAAGTAATAAGATTCTAGTTGTTGTATCCAATTGTCTACAAATTCTGTGTCAAGATTCCCTTCAAGATTCAGTATTTCCATATTCATTTTCACTTTGAATGGATTGGTTTTGTCGAAGTGCGATCTCATCAAGGATCCTCTGGATGTCGAAGAAAATTGTGTGAGAAACAATTTATTTATAGTATGGTCCTAGTGTTTTTTGACCCAAGGTGGTGACCCATGTTATTTTATTACCCGTGGTATTTATTTGTGGTTTTTCTTACTCTTTCTCTTTTTTAGGGTTTTGGACCCATTTTTAGGGTTTTTAAACCCCTTTTGGGAGAGAGTGAGGGTAAACCATAGTAAATAATCATGTTTTGGACCATTTTTGGTGGAAATACAATTGTGAAGGTAAAAATTAAGGTAAATATGGTAGGAATATGATGTATGTATATGGTTTAGACCATGGAGAGCTACGTGAACACTTTTTAGTGTTAACACCCTTCAAGATTCAATATTTCCAGATTCATTTTCACTTTGAATGGATTGCTTTTATCGAAGTGTGATCTCGTCGAGGATCCTTCGAATGTTGAAGAAAATTGCAAATGAGAATATCGTTGAACTGAGCAAACATTTTGGTTCACTTTCGAGCTAGTTCCCTCTCTATGAGTTTCTCTATCTCATCAGTTGCATGTCTATTGTCTGTTTCTTCAGCCATCTTCTCTAAAGTTGAAGGTAGTATTTTCTTGAATTATTGTGTTTGCGATCTTGTTTTAATATCCATAAGTCAAGTAACTTTGTAGAAGTGTCTATACAACTTAAAATCTGAATCAACTATGATACCAATGATCTAGGTTCCCAAGTGCACATTGGAGGACAATAATTTGATTGAATGAATCAATCACTATTATGGTGGAAGAATATTAAAAATAAGAAAAGAAGGAAATACACTACATAGACAAAAAGTAAACACACAAACAAAATGCAAGAATTTGAACCAATATCTGCTATTCGATTATTTCTCTATTACTTTCTTATATTTTACAATAGTGTAGATGCTTAAATAGAATGTTGATACACTTGGGTGACTAACCATTAATTCCAGTTACAAATAAGTTAGAATGGTTTGAAATTTCAACCATTCCAGATGACTGGAAGACAAAGAGACAATCTGTCATAGTCATGCCGAGATGCTGGAGTCGACGATGCATGTCGAGATGTGGAACCTGTCGAGATTGTGTCGAGGTTCAAACTTGTCGAAGTCGATGCTGAACCTGTTGAAGTCGAAAAACATGCCAACTATTGGGTGGATCATTTAGGATATGTTTAAAGTACTTAGTATACCTTTTTCACCTTTCATGGTAATATTTATGAGCAAACCCATGGTGTTGTGATGGGATCCATGTTGTCTCCAATGATAGATAATATTTACATGGAGTATTTCGAAAAGAAGGATTTGGAAACTTATTCGTTGAAACCTAATTTAAGAATGAAAGAGATTTGTTGATGACACAAAATTCATTTGGTCACATGGGAAAGACAACCTTGATAATTTATTAACACATATGAACAACCAATCAACACATATTAAGTTTACTATGGAAACCCAAGAAGATAGTTGCTTACCATTTCTTGACTTGCTTATCACAAATAAGAAAGATGGTTCTCTTGTGCACCAAGTATATCGAAAGAAAACCCATATAGATAGATATGTACATGCCAAGTCACACCATCACCCTTTTCAGAAGATGGGAATACTCCATACACTTTCCATTAGAGTTGTTAGAATATTGGATGAGGATCATCTAGATGATGAACTAAAGTACATGGAAAAAATATCTACTAAATAATGGTTATAAAAAGAAGGAAATTATGAGAGATTTTACTAAAGCTAAAAAGTCAGTTAACAGACATCGAAACCCTAAAAAATACGATGTGAAGAAATATTATCTCCCATATATTCAAGGGACTACTGATAAGATTTCTAAAATCCAAAAAGGTAAAAGAATAAAAACATCATTCCATCCTCTTAGTTCCCTTAGAAATATATTGTATAAAGAAGAAGACCCCATCGATTCCAAGCTAAAGAAAGGTGTTAACTCAGTCCATTTTTCTTGTGGTAATGTTTACATCGATGAAACGGGGCACTTAGTAAAAATAATATTAAAATAATAATGTGCAAATACCATCCATGGTAGGGTTAAAAATTGGTTTTCGTGGAACACTCTTCAAATACAAACCACCATGTTTTATATTATCACTCAGAATTTATCCTTTGGTTGTGGAAGGATAGTTCCAAGGTAACCTTTCAAACCAACCTTTAGGAGGAAAGAAGGCTTCTTTTCTACCAGAGAGGGATCTCTCAACAAATAGATATGATGACTAGAGAGATTCTTAGATAAACAAGTTTAATGATAATAATGGATGAACCAAGAGGGTATCATTGGGCATGGAGTCAAAAATATAAGTTGTTATAGATAAACATGGATTTTTCAACAAGATTTCTTTACAAAGGTGGGATAGTCACTCTTTCATAGTCAATTTCTTAATTGTCTAGTGGTAAGGAGGTAAAGTTAATTGTCCATTAATATGGAAACCAAAATATGAATCCAATATTAACTTTAGAGGAATTTTGTCTGTGAATACTTGAATCCTATGATCCAAAACATATGATTATGAATTGTGATCCAATATAAACTTATTCAAGTTTGAAAGACAACACAATGGAAAAGATAACAAGAAAAAAATTCACATGAGAAAAGAAACAACATACTGTAAAACAAAAACAAAAGAATCTATGATATGGAAAAATTCTTGCTTGGTTGTGGAAATTTTATTAACTTGAAATGCTCAGTTACAAAATGAGTTTCATTCTCACGGGTTCCAACCTCAATTACATTGGAAAACATGATTTTATACATCAAAATGCTCCTCGATATGATACCTAACTACCTACATTCTAAAAATAGGCTTCTTATAACCTCCTTATTACATGTGTCATATAGCTTAATAAACTAAATCCTCCTAACCACTTTGAAGTGGAGCTTGGCATATCTCCAATTTGAGCCTTAGAATGGATATATTCATTGATGCAACCTATGTTTTATTTTTCCAAACTTATCAATGGTTTTCCATTAATCTCTAGATGGCACTTCAAGATTTTCCATTTCTTTAGCAAATACTCTTATCTCCACAAGAATGAATCCAGTATCTCAAAATACACAACTAATTTGTCAATTATAACTTTTCCTATCAAGGACTGAGTCATATATTCTAATTTTCTATGATCCAACCTAGCCTTAACCAATAAATCCTTATATTCAGATTGAGATATCATCTTACCAGTCTCATCCCAAAAACAAGGGAGACCTTTTTGAAATAACTCTGTAAACAAGTCCTTGAATGAATTCACCTATTGCAACATATGATCAACTTTGGCTTGTACACTTTCAATATGATGATGTTTCCCAATAATATTCCTTTCCCAAGTTATCACTGTAATTCTTTCCTTCATACCCATTTTTTAATTATTCTTTCAATAAAGTATTAAAACAATTTATAGT
Source organism: Pseudotsuga menziesii (assembly GCA_001517045.1). Taxonomy (NCBI): domain Eukaryota; kingdom Viridiplantae; phylum Streptophyta; class Pinopsida; order Pinales; family Pinaceae; genus Pseudotsuga; species Pseudotsuga menziesii. The sequence continues at coordinate 86,586 of LPNX010321099.1, read as the reverse complement.
CTTATGATCTGTATATGTTGGTTTTTTATCCAAGGTTTATTTCATGACTGTACAACTCTACCTTGCTACACTGATTACCACTTCTTTGTATTTAATAAAATTTAAATAAGGCCTCATTTTGGTAGGATCGGTAATAATCATATCCCAAATAAGGTGTCTAGTACCTTGCAATGGAAACTTCCCTGAAACATTTTCTTCTAGATTCTCATTCTTTTCAAGCATCTCTTTACTCTTATTCTAAAAAAAATCTTTTCTTCTTCGTTCTTCTTCATATCTCAAGCTAACTTGTGACATAGCTTGTACTATAATTTATGTGCTTGTTTCTATACTTGGATGACCTATTTCCACCCATCCTCTCTTTTCTTTCTCTTCCCTTTCTTTTACTAAAATTAATTGATTTTCATTTAAAACATAGATTTTCTCTATAAGGAAATCCCTTTCTTTCTCCAATTGGCTCTTTTCTTCAACAAATTTTAACTATTTAGCTTTGTTATCACTCAACTCTTGAGACAATGATTCTCTTTCCTTTTCCAAAAATGTTAATTTAGAATCCTTAATCAACCGGTGGATGAAATCTTTAGTTTTTTTTTCTATAACTGGATTGTGGTTTCTTTCTTAGCTAAAATTTTCTTTGTAGTTTGTCCTTTGTTTGTCTCATTATCCATGCTTGAAATATGACCCTAAAGCTTCTTAATATGTTGTTGGTTTCTTTTATTTTCAATTTTCTCTTGCTTCAGTTGATTCTCCAACCTTGATACCGTATATTGTAATTTAGAAACCTTTAATGTACCCTTCATCAGATCAATGTAAATCACTTCTCCAATTTGTTTATGCAAATGAATCTTATAAGGAACTGGAAGCTTCTATAAGTTGAGACTCATTTTTGAAACTCTATCTTGGGTAGCCACTACCAAATTTAGGGTATTTTTCACATGATCCTTCACAGTGACCAGTGAAATTTCTTTGTCAAAAATATTCTCTACCTTAGGAAAAAGCTTTAGATATTTTTTTGAAGAAATATTTTTATCTTGACCATATTTAGTATACACGTCATTTCTTGACTTGTACCTATCACTGGAACCACTCTCATGTTCTTATGCAAAAATAGATTCATGAATTTGAAAATATGGGCCTTGTACCTTTCCTTTCATCTTTTTTCCTTGAAATTCAACCATCTCTTTATATGAATCCACTTTCAGTATTTTTGTTGCCTCTGAATCTTCGTCTTCAATTTCAATCTCCTCTGAAAAACTTATCTTGCCAGTAATCTCAACTTTATTGGGAGTTGGTATTGTCATAGTTGTTGACTTCATTATGACAGAGGAATTTTCTTGCAGGATATCTAAACTCCCTAAATTCATGATGATATTCAATTAAGTTATATCTTTGATGTAACCCCTCTATCTCCTAGCGATCAAATTCTTTATTTTTGATATGATGCTTGCTCTATGATATGATGTGATGAGGATCATATCTTATTTTGGTGTCTTTCATAAAATTCTTATCCTAGAGAAGACCTTCATTTACTCAAAGATCAACTTTGTTCTTTACAATAAAAGGACCTACCTTCAGAACAAATTTGATCTCTAAAGCCTTCCTGAAATTCAAAAAGTGCTCATTCTCCATAATAAGCTTCTTCGTGATAAATTCCAAAGAAAAAATCATAGGTGTTAAAAATGTAGGCAAGATGTATGGTTCATGAACAAAACCATATACTCTGATGATTGTGTGTTACTTTAGAAGGAGCCAATCTCCAACCCTTATGCCTGGACTAAATTGCAGCATTTATTCCATCTCAGGTAGCACTCTGGGTAGTTTATCCTGAAACATCACTCCATAGAATTCTGACATTACAAGATTCATGAAGTTGAAAGTACTATTCCTGATATTAGAGGTGAACACTATCTCTAGAAATTAAAAATTCTCTACATTGAAAAATAAGAACATCCTCACCAAGTACAAATGGAACCTGAAATGTCTAGTCATGTGGAAATTCACTAGTTGTGAATAAATACTCTCATTTGGGAATTCATCAAACTTAAGGAAAAGGTACTCACTTGACTCAGACTCAGGCTGATACATTCTCAATTGAAAGAGAGTAATCAAAACGACCTCAGAAACAAAACTATCACTATCTAACCCTGAAAAATTACTCAACAAGGATAATATCCATTGGGATTCCTCATTAAATAGGTCAATGTCAAGGGGAAAATGATAGTTTTCAATGGAAATCTCAGGTTTAAGAATTTTATATAAAAAAAATTGTTTTTATTCGGCTGCAACATGTTTGAATTGTTCAATTACATTTTCCTTGGAAAAACATTCTAGGTTTTGGAAAAATGATTGGGGTACTTCTAACACATCTCTTATAACCATGGAATTGATGGTACGAAGTATTTTAGACTTGTTTGAGTCCATTATAACATGTTTATACTGGGATTAATTGGATGCACACCATCCAATCAATTTAGAAAGTTAAGGGTTTAGTCTAGATAAAAATAGTGAAAATGAGACCTCTGGACTTTATGCAAGTCAATTCCATGTAATTCCAAAGTTATTAATATACTCTTTAGCTCATGTATTGGACAAAAATAGAGAACCATGTAAAACACATATCATCCTTTTCTTCAAAATTCTCATCCAACTTACAGACCTCTCAGACCTATGTTTCAACTTCAACTTCCCCTTCCATTTTAAAAAATAAATTGTTAGGTTGATATATGTGGATTACCTGGAAAATGATGACCTAAACAAGTGGATTTGAATCAGATTCCATAGGTGTAGGAATGTTCTCCTTGATGTGCAAAATAAAAATTATACGTATCCACATGAATTTCCCTTTTTAATAATCTTACCAAAACTGGTTTCAGGATCAAGGGAGAAGGTTTTTCCCTACCACCTTGTTAGATTTTTATCATTCAAGATAGCATTAACTTAGGATCTTAATCGAGAGAATAAAAAGCATAGCAATCAAACACATAAGACAATGAACACAAATATTTTCCTTGGGGAAACCATAAAGGAGAAAACCACAAAACTTCCTCAGAGATAGAATCAACACCAAATAGCAAACCCCCAAAAACAGTAAGATGATATCCCAAAAGTAGTAGTCTCTTTCTTTCTAGCCCCATCAACTTCTTCTTCCTCAGTTATGCACTACAACTGAGTGTGAGTGAGAGTATGTTAAATAGAGAGGCTCACTCTCTATTTATACTAATTCCTGACTTGACAATGACTCACTAGGGAAAACTTCTCTAGGAGAGTCTAATAACCCTAGTGCCCCAGAACTGTGGGGACTTTAACCCTTGAACAATAGGTGGGTTACCCACAATGACTTGAAATGAATTGTTTACATTATAGAACCTCCTGATAGGAACATCGGGGCATGGGATGACTCAAATACATTACAGACACTTCCCAGAATAAACATCGGTGTACAAGACATAAGATATATAAGTGAATACATTCCAAAGTTACAAATACATCAACGCTCCCTCTTAACTAGGAAGGTATTATTTTGACACAATTTTCAGCGCTGGTATTCTTCTTTGTATCGACTAGATCATGTCGTCATCTTGATATTCAAGTTGTCTTTGTATTCAAGTCTTCTTCATCACGGGATCTGGATCATCATGACTGCTGGATCATCGTTGTTGGATCATCATTAAATATGGATCATCATCACATCTGGATCATCACTTGATCTAGATCATCATCAAGTCTGGATCATCATCACATCTGGATCATCACTTGATTTGGATCATCATCAAGTCTAGATCATCATCATCGGTGCTATCTCAGAATGGTGTTATCTCTCAATTATTCTTGTCACAAGAAGTTCTACATAACCAACCCTTTTTCATGCTGGTTGTAGGCCTACCCTTCATGTAGGTATTCAGCACTTATATCTGACCCTAAGTCAGAATGTCCCCACCAGCTCTTACATATGACCTCATCTTGTTAGAAAAGCATGCCCTGCACTCACATCTGACCTCATCTTGTCAAAAAGGCCCAGCACTCCCATCTGACCATTGTTAAACACATCGCGCCAGAATGGCTCAACACTTACATCCAACCTCATCTTGTCAGAAAGGCTATGCACTTACATCTGACCTCATCTTGTCAGAAAGGCTATGCACTTACATTCGACCATGTGTAAACACATCGCATCGAAAGAGATCTCAGTCCCAGACTGAGGATTCCTGGTAGCTGACCAGGTGCATCCATTCTCCCAGAGAATGGCAGCAGCCCTTATATCTGATCAAGTGGGAACACATCCCTCAATCACATTATAATGGCCATGCACTCACATATGATCATGTAATACTACTTCCCATAGTCATATCAGAATGGCCCTCAGTCCTAGACTGAGTATTTCTGGTAACTGACCAAGTGCCTCCATTCCAAGAATGGAATTCAACACTTATATCTGATCATGTAGGAACGAATCCTACAATCACAATAGAATGGATCAGCACTCACATCTAACATGGAAGAAACCAAATCCTCTCACCATGACAGAATGGCTCAGCCCTTACATCTGACCATGGAAGGAACTTAATCCTCTCACCATGTCAGAATGGCTCTAGGTCTCATCATTTCCCTTTGGAGGGAACCTTGATACGAAGAACACCAAGCTTATCCCTGAAGTACTCAAAATTCACTTTGGCCAATGGCTTCATCAACACATCAGCTAAATGTTTGTCCGTCGCAACATACTGGAGCTTCATTGCTCCTATCTGCACCATATCCCTGATATAGTGATACTTGATCTTGATATGTTTCGACTTGTCATGGAACACTGGGTTCTCTGACAACTTCACACAACTATGGTTGTCGCAATATATACAAGTAGCATCCAACTAGAGATCAAATAAATCAGAAAATAGATTTCTCAGCCACATTGCCTTGCAACTAGCTGAACAAGCTACGACATATTCTGCTTCAACTGTACTTAGTGCCACACAGGACTACTTCCTGCTTAACCAAGAGATCATACCTAATCCCATACTGAAGGAGCATCCTGAAGTTCTCTTCATATAGATGGCACTACCTGCCTAATCTAAATCAACATAACCCACGAGGTTAATCTTCTGATTTGCCTCATACTTGAGCCCATAATCAACTGTACCCCTCAGGTACCTCAGAATATGCTTTGCAGAAATCAAGTGAACATGTCTTGGATCTGTTAGGAACTGGCTCAAGGTGTTCACATCAAAGAAAATATTTGGTCTTATGTTCATCAGGTACATAAAGGACCCAATCATCTAACGATACATCATAGCATCAACCACTTCTGATGAAGTATCACTCAATAGCTTCAGGTTCAATGCCATAGGTGTGGTTATGGACTTGCAGTACATCATCCCAAATCTCTTCAGAATCTCTATTGCATACTTCCCTTGTCCAAGGAATATTCCATCTACATTCTTCCACACCTCCATGCCTAGGAAATAGTGCATCATACCCAAGTATTTCATTTCAAACTCAGCAGCAAGTTTCCTCTTCATATCAGCAATCAACCCATCCATACCTGTTACAAATAGATCATCCACATATAGTAGAAGTATCACCGGGTTTCCATCTTCAACCTTGGAGTAAAGGTTGGAATCTGCTTTACTCTTGGTAAATCCCAAACTAGATAGGAAGCCGTCAATTTTACGATACCATGTCCTGGGTGCATGTTTCAAACTATACAAGGATTTCTTCAATATACACACATGAGACTCCCTGTCATGTGTCTCAAAATCGAGTGGCTGCTCCACATATACTTCCTCTTCTACTACAACATTCAAGATGGAAATCTTGACATCCATCTGGTGTATCTTCCATTTCATCACTGTAGCCAGAGCAAGTAATGATATGATGGAAGTGTATCTTGATACAAGTGCAGAAGTTTCTTAATAATCTATTCCTTCTTTTTGGGAGAAACCATGAGCCACGAATCTTGCTTTATACTTCTCTATGATGCCATCTGCAGCATGCTTGATCTTGTAGATCCATTTAGAATTTACAATGGACTTCCCTTCTGGTCTTGGGACAACATCCCAAACATCATTCTTCATGATCGATTGATACTCTTCGATAATAGCCTCCTTACATTATTTCCTTTCTGCCGCTTATTCATAGTTGGAATCTTCTTTATCAATAATGTCACATAGCAAGGCTACATAACTGGAGTAGGACCTAGTTCTCTTTCTTCCTCTATGTGTTTCTTCTGAATCTCCATATCTTTCTGCACCTTAGATAATTTCACATACCCAAGTAGGTTTCCTCTTATGAGGGTTCTTCTCCTGAGGTGGATCTACAGGTTCTTGGGGTTCTTCTAATTCCTGATCTTCTTCTTGAATTTCTTCATTCATGGTTGTATCATGAATTCTGGGTGCTCTTGTTTCTTTAGGTTCTTCTACCGGTCTCTTCTTGGATTTGATGTAGGATGAATCTTCGTCAAATGTTACATCTCTGCTAATGTCAATCTTCTTGAATCCTAGGAAGTATATTATGTAGGCCTTCGAGCTTTTAGAGTATCCCACAAATATACCCTTATTTCCTGAAGGATCTAACTTTGTCCTCTTTTCTTTCAGAATGCGTATGTATACAGGACAACAAAATATTCTGAGATGGCTGACTTCTGGTTTCTTACCGGAGAAGACTTCTTTAGGCATCTTGTTCTTGAGTACTCTATGTGGTGTATGGTTTTGTACATATACCATTGTTCTGGAAGCTTCTACCCATAGATGCATGGGAAGATCTTGATCATGAAGCATGGCCCTTGCTACTTCCATGATTTTTCTATTCTTTCTTTCTGCAATCCCATTTTGTTGTGGATTATATGGAGTGGATAACTCCCTCTTAATCCTTAAGTCTTTGCATAACTCTTTTAATTCATTTGATGTGAATTCTCTGCCATTATTTGATTGAAAGGTCTTGATCTTCTTTTCTGTGTGATTCTCAATCAAGGCTTTGAATTCCTTGAACTTGTTGAATACTTCATCTTTGTTCTTCATAAAATATATCCATGCCTTTCTAGAAAAATCATCAATAAAAGAAACATCGTATACATACCCACTTAGTGAACTAGATGACATTGGACCACATACATTGGAGTGGATGATTTCCAAGATTCCTTTTTCCTTGCTCTTGCTACTTGTAAAATGTCTTCTTTGTGTTCTTCCCTTTTGCACATCCTTTTCATACACCTTCATGTTTTGTCTACATTTCTGGGAGACCTTCAACATATTTACTTGCAAGTGGTAGTGCTCTATAATGCACATGTGCAATCCTTCTATGCCAAATCGCATTTGGTTCTACTGATTCATGAACCAAAGCTTGTTCTGGTTGGCCCTTTAATTTGTATAGTCCTCCTTCTTGTTCCCCAATCACTACTGCATCATCAAAAGACTTTCCCTTTGGCCACATGAGGACTTGTCCATCTACAATTGCAACCCTCATTCCTTTTGCATCCAATGCAGATATGGAGAGAAGGTTCTTCTTTAATCCAGGTACAAACAATGCATCTTTCATCTTGATAGACTTTCCAGAGTCTAGCTTGTATGAGGATTCACCACTACCTTTTATTGGATACTGGTAGTCATCTCCGAGTTTCACCTTGTGAAGTGATTCATGTTCAGGTAGTTTCACAAAGTATTCCTTGAATCCTATCATATGTTTGGAAGCACCACTATCTATAAGCCAATCATTACTTCCATGTGTGATAGTTCCCGTGAGAGCGAAAATCTGAACATATTCTTCATCACTTGAATAATCATCACTGTCTTGTCTGTTTCTCTTTGTGGAAGGTTCATCATCCTCTGCAGCATGAGCACGATGTCTTCTCTTGTTTCCCTTCTTCTTGTGAGAGATACTTTTGTTTCTAGGACAATCTCTAGAAAAGTGTCCTCTTTCATCACATGTATTGGAAATGAACTTAGACTTATCTCTAGGATTTCTAAAGTTATTCATTTTATGAGAGTACTTACCTCTGTGGTGGCTAGATCTGGTTTTCTTGGATTGTACTATGAGAGATTGATTTTCACTTCCCATCTTTTCTTCTCGAGCTGCTATCCGAGCTTCTTCTTGAGAGAATTATTCCCATAGTATGTTGAACTTGACTAACTTCTTTCTGACACAGATCCCTTGAATGAAAGAGTCCCATGTCCTAGGGAGACCATTCAAGGTGGTCATTACAATATCTACATTCTCCACTTCTTCATCTATTGCTTCAAGTTGTTATTTGATCTAGGAGACCCTTGTGAATTATGACTATATGGTCTCCGCATTCTGCATCTTCACATTCTTCAATTGGTTCCTCAAGGTCATCTTCCAGTTTATGTTCTTTCCTTCAAACAATTTCATTAGGGCATCAAACATAGATTTAGGTGTCTTTAGGGAGGACACCTATGGTATGAGGTGATCCTTTATTGAATCAGTAATAATCATTTTATCCATAACCAACTTCTTCTTGTGTAAGGCCTCAGCCTCATCTCCCTCTGGAATTGGAATCTCCTCATTGATGTAGGAGTCCAACTCATTTTCTTCCAGGACTGGGGACATCCTATACTTCCAGGATTGGAAGTTATTAGCTCCCTCAAGATTTTCATCAAACTTGGTATGATGATACATCTTAACTGAGAACCTCAAATCGAAATACAAAAGATTTAGATCTTACCAGGTCAAGATGTTGGATCTGAATCTGGAGCTGAATTTCTAGAGTGCTGGTTCAGGAGTAGATTAGGGTTTGAATTTCCCAAAGTTCTATCCAACCAAAATATTTGATCTTGATCTCTAAACTTTGATTTTGAGGAGGAGATGAATCTAGGCTTGGACTCACTAAAAAATTCCACTTCTGTGGAAAGCCCTAATTTTCGGCACTAGTGTTGGGTCAAAAATTGAAAATGCTCAAAATCAGATTCTGCTTCAATAGAAATATGCGCCCTAGGGAGGAGAGTCATTCCAACCTTCTTTTGCTGAAAATATATGGAGATATATCCAAAAATTAGGGATCCCTAGTTTCCACAGCTGCACAGTGTCTTCTTCTCAGGTTAGCTCTGATACCATGTTAGATTTTTATCATTTAAGCTAGCATTAACTTAGGATCTTAACTGAGAGAATAACAAGCACAGTAATCAAACACATAAGACAATGAACACAAAGATTTTCCTTGGGGAAAACATAAAGGATAAAACCCCACAAATTCCTCAAAGATAGAATCAACACCAAATAGTAAAGCCCCAAAAACAGTAAGATGATATCCCGATAATAGTAGCCTCTTTGTTTCTAGCCCCAGCAACTTCTTCTCCCTTAGCTATGTGCTACAACTGAGTGTGAGTGAGAGTATGTTAAATAGAGAGGCTCACTCTCTATTTATACTAATTCCCGACTTGACAATGACTCACTAGGGCCGACTTCTCTGGGAGAGTATAATAACCCTAGTGCCCCGGAGCTGCGGGGACTTTAACCCTTGAACAATAGGAGGGTTACTCACAATGACTTGACATGACTTGTTTACATTATAGAACCTCCCAATAGGAACATCGGGGCATGACATGACTCAAATACATTATGTACACTTCCCAGAATAAACATCAGGGTACAAGACATAAGATATACAAGTGAATACATTTTGAAGTTACAAATACATCAACACACCTTTCATTCAGCAGAATGATTCTCTTCCCAACATGTAGAAGGTAGTAAAAATTCCACTACCACTCACTTGTTATTTCCTTTGTGCATGTTACAGGTTCAGAATGCACCTCAATCATTGATTTATTTCCCCTTCAATTGTATGTCACTAATCAAATCTAATATTTAACTTTTTCCAACGGTCATTTCGCCAACTTTTCTCCATATTATTCATCGAGCAACATCACCCAATGGATTTCTTTTTCGCCATTGAATTTTTCACCCTTCCCAATATAAACTATTCATTCCTCCACAAGGTGCTACATGCACTTCAAACATTCATTTTAGTCACTTTCCATTTGAGCATATGGTTCCATGGAGAATTTTGGTCCTCTTTCAGGAACCCACCCTATCAGTTTCGTGGTCATATCAACAAATTTCAAAATCTAAGTCATTTTTCCTTACCTCAAGCTCCTCTTAACCTTGCAAAACAAACTGTGCTAAAAATGGCTCCAAATGCGGTCTCTATCATCCCAACAAGGTAGCAAAGAACCCACAGATGAGTGGCAATACCATTATGTACTCTGTACAGGCCATGAATTTCAAAACAAAAATTGTAAACTTATTTTTCTTTTTCTTTTTTTTTGTACTTAAAATTAAAAATGACAAACCTCCAGAGCTTAGGGCCTTCAACCTTGAGCTTCAAATATTTCAACTTGCTATTCATACTCAACTTCAAATGGTAAATATAATAGTTAATATACAAATTTATTATGTGTTCACGAAATATAGTACTTGATGAACCTCCCATTCACATGACCTCCTTTAATGTCAACTCAATTTTGATTTTGCAGAATAAAACTATTGTCTCCCCTATATGCAGAAATGATTTAAGGACCCTTCCATAAGTGATCAAACTTTCCATGCTTATCTTCCTGCCTAGATTCCCACTTTAGAGCTAAATTATTTATCTGGAAATTCCCTTCTTTCACCTTCCTATGAAAAGTTTTCTTCATCTTCTCATATGCTTTCTCTGTCATTTTATGGATCTCTATCAACTGATTAATTCTTTTTTGCATGTGGTTTGTCTCTTCATCCTACTCCTGTAACAACTTCATAGTTTGCAGACCCAAAGAAACTGGAAAAAATACTTATGTTCCATACACCAATTGAAATGGTGACATGCCAATAGCCCTTTTGGTACTTATTCTATCTGACCATAAATCATATTTAATCTTGGTATGCCATTCTATCTTATTTTCCTCCAACAATTTCTTTATAAATATTACCAAGCTTTTATTTGAGGACTTGGCCAGCCCATTTCCCTGAGGGTAATATGATGTTGAATGATTCAAGTTTATATGGTACTTATGATGAAAATGGATTAATTTCTTGGAATTTAAGGCATGCACATTATGTGTTACTATCCTCCTATGACACCCAAACCTAGAAAAAATATTATTTTCAAGAAAGTCCATTATAACAACATATGTAGCTCTTTTGGTAGGTATAGCTTCAATCCATTTTGTAAAGTAATCTGTAGCATTCATAATCCACTTGTGTTGGCCAGAAGAGTTGAGATTAATATCTCCAATAAAATATAAGCCCCATTGTTATAATTATGCCTCTACTGAGATTGGATTCAAAGGTAAAGGCATGAGTTTCCCTTTTCCATAAAAATTATGGCATTCATGGCATGTTGTAACGTTTTTGTAAACATCAAAAAAATAATAGCCAATAAAAACCTTCTCTTAGAATCTTATTAGTTGTTACCTTCCATGAATGGTGGCCTCCACACACTCCCTAGTGCAATTCTTTCATGGTTTGATGAGCTTGATTTTCAAGTAGACAATTTAGCAAAATGCCTCATGCATCTTTCTAATACAAGTACTGATTCAAAATGCCAAATTTTGTTGATTTCAATTTCATAGATTTGGCTTTGGTCTTGCTTAATTCTAGAGGTTCTTGGAGATTGTGGAAAACATAAACAACATCACTAAATGAAGGAGATAAAGGAAAATATTTGATCACCTGCAAATCTGATCTTGGTCCACTTGAAACATCAAAAATAAAATTTCTCTTCAGAGATTCACAATTTGAATCAATCACTAATTTGGCCAATCCTTCACCTTTCACCAATTCAGTGGGCTTAATCTCCAATTCATATTCTAATAGTACTACAATCCACTTAACTATGTTCCCTTCAAGATCTGGCTAAGTAAGGATATTCTTTATGACATTATTTGGAACATAAGCAAGAATATATGACTGTAAAAAGTAAACCATGAAATCCTTCAGTGACTTTATCAATGTATAAGCTTTTTTTTCCATAATATTATATTTCAATTCTGCATCTCTCAAAATATTACTAAAGAATGCAATTGGTTCTTCTGCATTCTACTGATTTTTCTATAACAACACCCAAGCTATGGTATGCTCTGAAGAAAAAGAGAAGATAATGAAATCCTTTGAGAAATATGGGCAAAACATGTGCCTCAGTCAATTCTTTATTGATATCATTGAAGGATTTCTTAGCCTCTAAAGTCCTTTTAATATCACTATATTTTCTCAACATATTAGTCACATTTCTTAGGATTTCTGCAAACTTGGAATAAATCTTCTCAGAAATTTACCTCCTCGATGAAATATTAAATCTCATTTTTATTTCTTGGTGTTTCCACCTTAAGAATATCCTTCACCCTATCAAGATCAATTTTAATCCCATCTTTTGATATGATGTGGCCCAACAACTTTCCTTCCTGCATGGAAATTTTTTATCATTTGGAATTCAAAGAGATACCAAACCTTCTACATTTCAAGAATACTTTTTCAAGATATTTAATATGATATTTGTCAGAATTTGAGTAAACTGTGTGTTGGCACAATTCTAGAGCGCACAAAGTGTGGTTCCACCAGCGACATAAAGATCGCTAGCAAGGACAAAGGAACTACAAAGGGAGGAAGAAGATGACAAACAAGGAAGTTTGGTCAAAGTTAGTTATCCATGGGTCAATTGGGCCATTTTGTAATGGCCAAGTGAGCCTATAAATAGAAATAGAGTTTTATGCCTTCGGGAAGATAGCTACAAAGGAATATTTTGATAAGTATCTTTTAGTATTCAGTATTGTACTGTTTTTGCATCTGTCGACTATGTTATGATGCTTCGGTATGGAATTAATCTTGTGTTCTGGTAATTTCTTGTTAGTTTCATCTGGTTTGAATCTCTTTGTTATGAAATGCATGAGATAAGTTAATAAATATGATTGTGCTATGTCTCTATCTTTATCTTTTATTGAAATATGAATGATATATCACAGTAGTTTATTATATATTAAAAATACATTTTGATGCAAATAAGGTTAATAACATGGTAGCATGACATCTTGATCTGGGTCGGGATCTCTAGTTTGTGTTGCGAATGGGTATGGAATAATTTTTTGGAGGAGCCTAAGTCAGCTAGCCGACTAGGTCCTTTAGTTGACTAATTCTAAACAACTATATTATGTCGATCTCATAGGTCATGTCGGTTAGTTGAACCGACAAGTAGTTATGTAACTGTTTATAAATCTTATATATAAGATGTAGAGCCAGATAAAGACTTGGTTCAATTGGATGTATGAACCCCCTTGTGTTCTTGAATAATATAAGCATTGTATTATGTCTACCATTCCTTCTGTCTTGTTATATCATTGTTTGTATGAATCTGTAATATGTATCATTGGTAACCATGCAATCTGATTGATTACAACAATAATGCATGTCTTCTTCCTACTGCAGAAATGTGTTTCTTGCATCCATCCCTCATAAATATCAGGTGAGAATGCACCCACTTTGCGGGTGTTGTTGGAAAGAGTAAAACCTTTCTTGGCCTATGTTTAGGGAGTTTGTGTCGATATTTGTTGGCAGCAGTGCAAAGTGAACCCCTGTCGATAGAGTTGTTCCAACAAATGGTAAGTCGTTGACCTGCGACAAGGTTGGGAACTTGTTGACGTCCGATGGAATGCGAACTGGTCAAATCGAGCAATAAATGAAGCAGTTATGACAAGGATTTTGCAGACGCAATTTGGAAAAAGTTCCATTTAATGAAAAATGAGTGTGTTGGATTTGCGAAATTGATAGAGGATCATGAAATAATGATCTAAGATCCACCCAAAATTAGGAATCAGATGTTATAAAAGAAGGTCAAAGGGCATGGTTCTATCTATTGTGCAATTTGAGAAGAATGGTTAAAGAGAATATTAGCATAATAGATAAGTGACAAAGATGCAATGGCGCATATTATTTCAAGCACAAGTACACATGAGACACCGAGGGTGATGGAGGCTATTGTCGAGGAACAACCATATATTATGTTCGCACCTGTGTAGACAACTAGGAAGAAGAGAAGTGTCAGTCAACCGATAACTCCAGAAAGAATATATAAAATGACCCAGAGCTCTACATGAGCCACAACGGGAGAAGGCAAAGCAGACCCATCAACCACCATAGATGGTGAAACAAATGCAAAAGGAATATAGTTAGGTTCGATGATAGCATATATTCTAGAATACGTGCCACCAACAAAGGAAGGGGAGTGGAAAATACGACCTAGAAATAATTCCAAGTACACCATTAATATGCATGCGACACCAAAGGGTGTGCTTGTAATGGGAAACATAGTGCAACGATTGCAAAAGTTCCAGTGTAGCGACCATGACATATTGGCATACCCAAAATGCAGTAAGGAAACATATGATTAGAAATAACATGGAGAAGGAGGTATGATCACAAGAGAACCAGTGCAATGGGAATTAGGATTATAGTGATCAAGGATCCTGTCAATAATCCATATGTCATATTTCGGGAGATCGATGGAAGTAAACGCATGCATAAAAAGGCTATTGGTCTTCTTTCATAGTGGATCATTATGTTTGGGGATTAAAATTCTGATCACATTCAATCTGATTTCAGATATCACCAGATTACCCAAGGAAGGGGTATATCCATCACAATATTTCCAGGGGAAGGATAATGACCAGAATCTTGTTGCAAAAGTGAGGAACAAATACCGGGTGCAGAAGGACACCCGATCATACCTGATCGACACAATCAACGATCAGGAGGTTAGGATCACAACAAATTGGTTAACAATCAAAATCGTGAGGAAGAATCATCCTCACCAATGCACCTCGGGGGTCATTGCATTCGCAAAACAGTGTGCAGTAGGAGTGCAAATGAACTAGTCACTCTTTTTGTTGAATGAATTTACAAAGGATGTATACTATCACAAGAGATAGGTAATCCATTCACATATTCATGGCTGTCAATATTAATTATGCCGGTTGGATGGGTGGAACCAACACACTATCAAGGGATGGAGACTGAAGTTGTCAAGGTATGTCGAAGAGCACGATATAAAACCTTATGGGTGCTAAACAACAAAGAGAGGAAACTAAAAAATAATATCCAATTCAGTATTAATTTAGATGTGCTGAGAGCAGAAACAGTAAATATTCCACGACTAATAGAAGAGGATGCACATAAGTATCAAACAATTTCAAGGTTGTTAGTAGGGCCCCAACCCATATTCATTAAGGCACGTGTAGATCTAGAGTGGTAGTGGTTGGAAATGTAGTACATGCTTAGCGATGAAGAACTAGACACCATAAAAGAGGAATGGCCTGAACAATGGAAGGTTTTCGTCAGTGGGGACGAACTATCCGACCTAGAATATGGACCCTTAGAAGATGTACCAAACGATCAAGAGGAAACAAAGGAGTCATAGAATGAAGAAAAGTCACATGATGAAACATCATCGACAACTCCAACCGAATCGGCGCTCAACAAGCAGTAGGAACTTGGAAATGACAAAGTGTAAGTTTGAGCAAGGGGAAGGCAGTAAAACCATCAGACTCCACGATGGACAAATGGATAAGATAGTAGAAGCGATAACCAACATGATAATCAATAATCTACCGAAATTCATGCAACATGTGACTGGATACTTTCATCAGGTATCACAACTACTCTAGATGCTAACCAATGCAATAACTACGACAAGGCTACCACAATAAGGAACAATGCAAAGGGTAATCAAAGTGGATATCAGCACAAGACTGCTGTTGGTGTAGATATTACCCACTACAATAATGATAGGGGATGAAGAATTGGATGTTTCACAACAAAGGCATGACCTAATCACTATCAATTTCAACATGCTACTGATGTTCATGTTGGAAATCATTCATAATGTAGCAAGTGAGGAAATCAATGATCAAAAAGTAGCAGCGCATGACCAAATGATCAGCTACAAAGGATAGGTGCATCTAGCATAAGAATATGTTTATCACCTCTGAGCGGAAAGAGAGACAATAAAAAATGAAAGAGAAAATCCTTTTGAAGACAAGTGAAGATTAGAGAATGTTATCTCTTTGGCATGCGAAAGATGCACTCAAAGTAAGTCAGTATATGCTTTCAGAGGAAATATCCCCAATGTTAGGAAAAGTGGTTGCAGACTTACGAAAAGAGAATGAGGAAGTATAGAACAGGGAGGCACCCAACATACTACCAGAACAGGTTGAAGAAAGGAAGGGAGAAATTGAAGATGTCGCAACAGAAATTGTGGAACTGGAGAAGGAAGCTTAGATAATTGCAAAAGACGTAACAAGATTCTAGGGAAGTTTAGTGCAGGATGACAAGTTGCACCAGCTAAATGTGTAACTCAACAAAGAAAAATCTTATCTAGAAGACTTAAGGGGATCTCTTAAGATGATTTCCCAATTAGTGAAAGTAATGAAGGCATAAGAACTGAAGTAACTGTAGGATCGGGTCAACAAGGCATGCACAAGGAATCAACGAAGAAGAACATACTTGGATGAGCTTCAGACCAAAGCAGAATAGTTGGCACTAAAGGAAATGGAAGGAATGATGTAGAGCAAGGCCAAATTGGAGAAAGCATAGAAGATGGGTGGAGAACATCCAACATAATAGGAGATGTAAGAGTGTGCAACACTTAGGACACCAACCAAATAAGTTTTGACCATTTTAAGGAATAACATGAGGAATTCAAGACACATCTAAATTCCCTAGTAGCATCCAGCTAAGGTGGCTCGAGGATGAGCCACAAGTTTGTGTTGGGGGTTTGTTTGCATGGGTCTAGAGAACACAAATTGCGGTGCCACCAGAGACAGAAAGATTCATCGACAAGGACATAGGACCAAATGCAAAGGGGGGAAGAAGTCGACAAACAAGGATTTTTGGTCAAAGTTAGTTAACCATGGTTCAATTGGACCATTTTGTAATGGCCAAGTGAGCCTATAAATAGAAATTGAGTTGTAAGCCTTCAAGAAACTAGCTAGTATGGAATAATTTGAGAAGTATCTTTTAGCATTTAACATTGTATTGTTTTCGCATCTTTGGACTGTGTTATGATGCTTCAACATAGATTTACTCTTGTGTTCTGGTAGTTTCTTGTTGGTTTCATCTGGTTCGAATCTCTTTGTTATGCAATGCATGATATAAGTTAATAAATATGATTGTGTTATGTCTCTGTCTTTATCTTTTATTTCAATATGAATGATATACCGCAGTAGTTTATTATATGCTAAAAATACATGTTTATGCAAAGAAGGTTAATAACATTGTAGCATGACATCTTGATCTAGGTCGGGATACCTGGTTTGTGTTATGAATGGGCATGGAGTAATGCATGTATTCTTCCTACTATAGAAGCATGGTTCCTATAGACCTCCCTTAGACATCTCAGATGATACTACACCCACTTTGTGGATGTTGCTATAAAGAGTAAAACCTTTCTACGCCAATGTTTAAGGAGTATGTGTCGAAAATTGTTGGAAGCAGTGCAAAGTGAACCCCTATAGAAAGAGTTGTGTCAACATTGTGATTTAATCCACATACACTACTACACACTTGTCCTTTTATTCAACAAATTCAATATCCATTTCCCTTTGAAAAGTTGTTGCTACATTCATCAATCGAAATGGAATCTTTGCATACATAAAAGTTCCTATGGGTTTTGTAAATGTTTTTTCACTTGATATTCTAGGTGTACCTTTATTTGATTGTATCCTGAAAAAATACCCATTATAGATATTATCTCTGCAACCACAACTTTCTATAAAATATGATCCCTTTTAGGCAAAGGATAATTATCTTTCAGAGAAACTTTATTCAAATTTCTGAAATCAACACACAGTCTTATTTAACCATTATTTTTTTGATAGGAAATAAGTTTTCTACCCACATAGAAAACCTGAGTGTGACAATAATTTTTGCATTAAACAAATTTTTGACTTCTTTTTAATCAATGGAAGTAACCTGGGATTTATCCTCCCGGGTTCCTCCCTAAAAAGTAGTTCACTTGGTTTTATTGGAATTGTATGTTGTATGATGGATGTATCATATTATTTTAATTTTTAATAACTCCATGCAAAAACATCAGAAATTTTTTTCATCAACTCAATGTACTTATTATTTTCCACTTTTGGCAGATATTTTGAAAGCTTTACTATCTTAGGTCGATCCTCTATTCCAATATTTCAAACCCGAATTTCATCTTCATGGGGTTGTACCTTGGTATTTTTTTCTACATCATTTCTATCAAATATATATATTTTAAAGGTATGTGTCCCTTTGGAATAAAATTACTTTTGAGTTGAATAATGTCATTTCCACCAATCATACCCTTTAACTTCCTTTATTCTTCATTCTCAACTGTAGATTCTTCATCTCCTTCAACATCTTCCATATTCTGATTTTCTCTATCAATGACTATATTAGCAAATTCATATGACATTTCTAAAAATATTTTAATTTGAAAATCATCTTAAAAAACTTTCCAATATTTGGAATTATCGGGATTAGAAGGCCTATTCACAACTTCAATTTCATATTTCCTGTTTGAATAAACATGACTTTAAAAATCTCCATTAGCAAAATCCAAAGAATATGCTATCTTATTTTGTATCCTAGGGATCACCATAACTCTATGCTCAGTGAAAAAATTTCCAAGCATACCCCAGACTTCATTTCTATATGCTCTCAGCATGGTGTGCTTGGTCTGATAGCTTCCATTTACTTGATTGATCACCAACTCTGAATCTCCATATACATCAATCCTATTTTCTTTTAGATATTTTAATGCATTCAATCCTAAAATAAAAGATTCATATGCTGCTACATTATTTGTACATTCAAAAGTTAACTTAAAATAATACACCATAAAATCTATATCTGGAGGAATGATCTAGACACCTACACCAACCCCTTATTTACTTATTGATCCGTCAAAATACATCGTCCATATTCCTTCAACTCTATGTTTTTGTTCAAGGGCTTCTTTTTTTCGTAAAAATATCCATTCTCTTTCTGTTTGTCTAAAACTGGTTTCTCTTCAACAAAATGGAAATCATTATAAATGAAGATCCCAAGTCAATGTCTACTACATATATGGGATGATTTTAAGTCTTTTCTTAGCTATTTACCACATAAGCAATCCTCTTTTCTTTATACAATTTCTTGTGTTCTCTGGTATTGTTGCATATGACATATCCATCTATAAGGTTCCTTTCAACTTTGAAGCCCATGACCTAGACAACAACATGCCAAATTTTGGCGGAATGTCAGCAACCACTACATGCATGATGATAATATTAGTTGGAATCTGAGTAAGAGTAACAACCAAATCCTCAATCAGCTGTTGGGGAGCACACCCTAACGGTCCTTAGGATGGGTAACTCCGCGGAGTTACGGGAGATTGTAAGTGGAGTCATGACTCAAAACAGTCTTAGGGGTGTCGAGGTTGAGTAAAAACCTTCTTTTTGTAATAAACCCATGGTTTAAGTTCAGGGTTTAGGGTTCGGGGTGCCCATGGTTTAAGCCCATGGTTTTGTAATATGTGTGTTGTATAAATACGCACTCTTGTAAAGAAGTAAGGTTAGGATTTTTGTGTAAGATGAATTGATGCGAAGCTAAGGCTATTTAGTAAGAAAAGGTTAAGTCCCAGCTGTGTGCGTGGACGACCTCTGTAGCTGTGTGCGCAGAGGCCTGCAGCTATGTGCACAGCTTTGAGGACTTGAAGGGATCTGCAGCTGAGTGCGCAGATCAGAACTGTGGTTTTTGTAGAAATTTGAATAAATCACAGTTCTGTGGACGTAACCCCTACATTGGGGGTGAACCACGTTATATATTGTGTCGTGGTTCTATGTGCTGTTTCTATTGTGTTCTTTCATGCATTAATATCTATATATCTGATAAGTAAAGATCACTGCTAGTTAATAACTTCGCTGTGAATTCCCAGTAAAGGGTTGTGCAAGAAACTGTTTGTTTATCTAACCGCGAAGCTAAATAATTCAATGTTAAGCTCCATGATTTATATTTATAATCTGTTAAAAGATAAAGGTACAGTAATATCCCTCTTCTGCTTGCAGAAACCTGGTTCTGCGGCACCCCATAGCTGTTTCGAGTGAGACTGCAACCTGTTCACAGGTTGTTGCCAAAAGGGCCAACACTGTGGGTCTTTTGTTGGTGTGAAGTTAAAGGTATAAAACCCGGGTCTGCCCTATTGCCCAACAAATTGGTTCCGTTGCCGGTTGAACTCAGTATCTGCTCAAGAGGGGTTTACGTCGTACCTCGAGGGCTATGTTTTGGAGACCCTCTGTGAAGGAAATCGATGATTGGCTTGACGAGACTTATCTGAAATTTGCCGCGCAAGAGAACAAAGATCCGCATCGTAGTGCAAACGACTTTTTACGAAGGTATGTTTTTTGTGATGTTTATGAGATTTTCTTTGGTAGTATCCACATAGAGTTGTACCAGTGGTTATCCAGGTTAACAGAGAGAAGAACGAACTTCCAAGAACTTTAGTTTCCTGCTTGGACCCCCGCGAGAATTAATATACTAAAAAGGGTGAACAACGAGATCTCCCGCGCTGTTGATTTCTGGACAATGCGAACCCTTGAAGCATTTGTGACGGAGTTCACCATCGCCACGAGTACTTCCTTTAGTGAAGCTGAGCAGCAGTTTTTCAACGAACCAAGGGGTAAGTTTTTGAATTCATTTAGTTTGAGAATTAAAATGCTATTGGTTGAAAAAGTTATATTGCTAATTGAATTAGACTGTTATATTTAGTATTACTAACCTATGTTTGCAAGTGAAAATACCTTTGACGAGCAAAGTGTTTTGCTATGAAGTGGAAAAAGGTACAAGAGAGATTTTGGATCCTATTCCCAGGGTCAGCATACCGATTATTCCCTTGTAGATCCCACCGATTCAGAACCCGAAGAAACCCCTTCTGTTGGAAACCCTCCGGTGACCCCGCAGCGAAGACCTATTATCCCTGAGAACCCGTCGCAGTCTGAAAGTCACCCTAGCCCGAGTATTCTTGTCACAGGTCAGTCTACCCCAGTAATTTCCCCCCCGCCTATTTCCAGTCACCCTCCATCCCCCCGTAGATCCACTATGGCCCATATGCATGATGACATTAAGCTACCTGTTTTCAAAGGAACTGGATCAGAGGATCCAGAACAGTTCTGGTTTTTATGTGAAGTAGTATGGACTGCTAAGTCCATTATGGATCAAGATACAAAAAGAGCGCAGCTGGTTACTTTTTTCAGAGAACGCGCTTTGACCTGGTTCATGAAGTTCTCCAGCACTCAGAACTATGCATTGCCTGATATAAAAGCAGCAATGATAAAGGAATTCAAGAAGTCAAAATCCAAATCACAGTGTATCACTGAGTTGAAAGAGATTCAACAGAGGCATGGTGAATCAATGTGGGTCTTTGATCAGAGGTTCAAACTTCTGCTAGACCAAGTCAGTTTTACCATTGGACCTACGTAGCACAAGGAATGGTTCATTGCAGTGTTGCTACCGCATATCCGAACTCCACTCATGCAACAGAAGGTTGCTAACCAGCAGGAGGCTCTGGAAATCACAATGAAGCTTGAAACCGCCCCTGTCGCAGACAATTCTGGTATTGCTCAAATCCAAGCGCAGTTGGTTGCGATGGCTCTGGAGCTTCGGGATATGAAACAAGGAAAAACTAGTCGTGAAGAGGTTTGGTGTACACAATTCCGCATAGAAGGTCATGCCAAGGAACACTATCCTGTGGTAAGAAATTACCCGATTACTGGTGCGCCAAACCCGTTTACCCTGCAAGTTCTTTATTGTGAGCTTTGCAGAACAACAGGGCAGCATCGACCTGAAGACTGCTATCTGCTACAGAGGTATGGACAAGTACCTAAGAACCCCTATTGTAAATTCTGTAAGTCCATAGGACATAACGAAGATGAGTGTCGTAGTTATGACTTTATGAGAGAGCCCACATACGATGCCTATCAGGTACAAAATGAGGGACCAAGCAATGATGGCTATGGCTACTGGGGTGGTGCATCAGGTAGAGGTGGTTTTGGAGGCTATGGTCATGGTAGTATGCCTGGCAGAGGACACAGTCAGGTGGTGTGTTATAATTGTAACCAGGCCGGACATCTAGCTCGCGACTGTCGAAAGCCCACTACGACATGTCGATATTGCCGGGGAGTAGATCATGTGATCGAGCAGTTCCAGCAGTTGATAGCTAAGATTCAAGAAAGAAACAGTGCCCCTACTCAGAATCTTCAGATGATTTCAGTCGACCAGAGACCTACCCCAGCCATTAATGTTGTCACCAAAAGTGGAGCTACGACACATATACAGCCTTCCAAGAAATAGCCTGACGAGGCTTGGGTTCGTAAGGCCCCTTTGAAGGTCCCCACCTTTGATATTGAAAAAGAAAAGGAGACATTCATGGAATCCAAGCAAGATTTTGTGGATTCTAGCACAGCAGTCGCACCTGCGCAGCCACATCAGCAGCAGTCGCCACCACAAGAAGCTTCGCCAGATAAAGTAAGTACATTGTCCTCCTTTTTACAGAGCTGTCTGAAACTTCTAAGAAATCAAAATGATTTAAGTGAGTTGCAGAAAGTTATTAGTTCCTGTGAACCTCAGCAAAGTACTGGTAAGGAAAAACCTATTAATAGAGTCAGAAGAACTGGCAGGGAAATGAGATTGAATGCTCAGATAGGAGAGTATGATATGACTGATGTTATTTTGGATCTAGGATCAAAGGTAAATGTCTTAACCAAACAGACCTGGGAACAAATGGGAAAAACTACCCTCGACTGGTCCCCTATATAGTTGAGATTAGCCAATCAATAGAGGATTGTGCCCCTAGGATGATTCCCTAATGTTCCAGTAGATATTAATGGCGTCTGTACTGTAGCAGACTTCGAAGTTATTGAGATCATTGAAGACAGCAATCCCTACCCAGCCTTGTTAGGTATTGAGTGGGCAATGGAAAATGCTGCAGTTATTAACCTTAAGAAGAGACAGATGATTTTCGAAGGGAAATATTTGAAAGTCATAGTCCCATTGGATCCTTCTCAAGGGGAAAGGTACACAGAACCCCTCCGAGATGAAGATCAGGATGTGTTGGACCATATCTACAATATCACAGCGAAGGAAGAAGATTATGCTAACCCTAATGCCAAAGGTATTATGGATTGGCAGTGTGACAGCTCCTGCATGACGGATTCAGATGATGGTCTAGAGAATTGGCAGAACAGATTGTATGAGCTACATGGCCACCGTTGTGCAATAATTACTAAGTCTCTTAGATGTCTTGGTTCGTAGACAAGACCCTTACCTGTTTTTGACGGTTCAATAGACCCAGAAGAGTTTATTGAGCAATTCTCAGCCCAGATACCAGACTCACAAAAAATGGATATTTTGGACTCAGCATTCAGAGCCACAGCAGCCAGATGGTGGAATGGTCACAAACAGTACATTCACAGTTGGGAAGTTTTCCAACAGTCCCTTCGCCTGAGATTCACGAATCGACCACAGGAGGTTCGGAGCAGATTTAATGGTAAGACTAACCCTCAGAAGCATTTGGAGCAATGCTACGAATTCTGGAAGCATGTACCTCATACAGAGTGGGTGCATAGGTTTGTGCATACCTTGGATCCTGTTGCAAAGAATTGGTATGCGGAGGTCGAGCTTCGCCGGGGTACTGTAAGTTGGGATACTCTTATTGACAGTTTTGTATTGACATTTTCTAGTAATGAGGTTTGCCCTGCTCTAGATGTAGCTATTAGGTTGATCCATACTAAGGTGTTTGATGATCAAGAGATAGCAGAATACCAACCAGATTGGAAGGCACAAGAAGCTAATGCAATCGAATGTTATAACCTCGCAATTGACGAGGATGACGATCTGTGCAACATTGATATTCCGGAGTCAAAAGGCCACTGCGAAGTTCATGGACTAGCAGTCGAAGTTCCTGAGGTGACACAGCCCCTGAAGACACGAACCATAAACATTGGCTCAGAAGAACAACCTAAGCATGCTACCATTGGAGATTATTGGGACGATGAAATGGTAAGCAAAGTGACCCAACTTCTCCATGAATATCATGACCTATTTCCAACAAAGTTTTCAGAGATGAAAGGTATCCTGGGTGATATAGGAGTCATAAATATCCCCTTGAAACCTGATACGAAGCCTGTGAAACAAAGTCCTTATAGGTTAAACCCTAAGTACAAGGAAAAAGTTAGGATGGAGCTGGATAAGATGCTTGCTTCAGGAATTATTGAGCCCGTTGAGGAATCTGAGTGGCTCAGTCCTATGGTCGTGCAAGAGAAGAAGACTAAGGGTGAAATCCGAATCTGTGTTGATTTAAGGAAGCTGAATGATGCTTGTCTACATGATCCTTTCCCCACACCTTTCACGGATGAAGTGTTAGACAATGTCGGGGGTCAAGAAGTGTACTCTTTTACTGATGGATTTTCAGGTTACCATCAAATCATAATTGCTCCAGAGGATCGACACAAGACAACCTTTGCTACAAAAATGGGATCCTTTCAGTATACAGTTATGCCCTTTGGATTGAAGAATGCACCTGCTATATTTTCTAGAGTAGTCATCTCTGCCTTTAAGGAATATATACATAAATTCTTAGAAGTTTACTTTGATGATTGGACTATCTTTGGGCTACTAAAAGACCATATCACTAGTTTAAGACTTATGCTGGATAAATGTAGATAGCACTAGATTTCCTTGAACTTGAAAAAGTGTATCTTTTGTGCACCTTTTGGGATTCTGTTAGGTCACATTGTATGTAAACAAGGCTTGATGATGGATCCAGTGAATATAGCTATTATTGTGAACCTTCCACCTCCAACATATGTTAGACAACTTCGCACTACACTTGGTCATACTGGATATTACAGGAAATTTATTAAAGGGTATGCTCAGATTACTGCTCCGATGGAAAAGCAGTTGAAGAAAGATATTAAGTTTGAGTGGACACCTGAGTGTCAAGAAAGCTTGGATATTCTGAAGGAAAAGATGGTAACTGCTCCCATTTTAGTATTCCCTAACTGGAATAAGGAATTTCATGTGCATGTTGATGCATCCTCCATTGCCCTGGGTATAGTATTGGCCCAGTCAGGTGAAGGTAATATTGATCACCCCATTTCTTTTGCAAGTAGGAAATTGTCCATAGTAGAGAAAATTATACTACGACAGAACGAGAAGGTCTAGCTATGGTGTATGCATTGCAGAAGTTTCGACATTATCTGTTAGGCTCTTATTTTAAGATGTTTACTAACCATTCTGCTTTGAATTATTTCGTTAACAAGCCTGTGCTAGGTGGAAGGATATGCAGATGGCTGCTTCTGTTTCAGGAATATGACTTTGAGATCATAGTCAAACCAGGAAGACTAAATCTAGGTCCTGACCACTTGTCGAGGCTCAAGTTGGGAGAAGAACCTATCAGCCTGGACGAAGGTCTGCCTGATGCCCAGTTGTTTGCCATCCAAATGGTTGATGAATACTTTCAGGATATTGTTCAGTATTTGTCTACAGGTTTTCCACCCGTCGAGATGACAACAGCAGAAGAAGCAGCTGGTGGTTCGAGCAGCTGACTTTACCTTAATAGTAGGACAATTATATAAGATGGGACCAGATGAAATACTGTGCAGATGTGTCCTCGAACATGAGAAGCCGTTAATTTTGGCTGAGGAACATTCTGGGGCAGCAGGAGGTCACTATGCAGGAAAATCTACAGCACAGAAGATTCTGACAACCGGATTGTGGTGGCCCACAATTCACAAGGATGCAATAGAATATTGCCACAGCTGCGATATCTGTGAAAGGATGGGCAAACCATCCAGGAGGGATGAGATGCCTCTGGTTCCACAGGTAACTTTACAACCCTTTGAAAAATGGGCTATTGATTTTGTTGGACCTATCAACCCCCCCGCAAAGAAGTCAAGAGAAAGATACATTATTACAGCAACTGATTACCTCACCCGATGGGTCGAAGCTCAACCAGTCAAGAACTGTAGTGCTTCTACAGCTGCAAAGTTCATCTTCGATAACATCTTGTCCAGATTTGGGTGTCCTAGAATCCTTATGAGTGATCAGGGCTCAAATTTTCTAAATAAGACTATTGAAGTATTGACTGAAGAATTTCAGGTATATCATCAGATGAGTACTACCTATCATCCACAAGAAAATGGGACTGTCGAAGCTTTTAACAAGATCCTTGAACAGGCTCTGACGAAGGTTTGCAACGTTAACAGAAATGACTAGGATCTTAGAATTCCAGCAGTACTATGGGCTTATAGGACTACATGCAAGAAATTGACAGGCCACACGCCTTTTAGGTTGGTCTATGGGAAAGAAGCAGTCATGCCCATGGAATACATTGTTCCTAGCCTTAGAATATATGCTTTCACAGAGATGGATGACCCAGCGATAATAACAGAAAGGATGACAAAGATACTAGAACTTGAAGAGGATAGATTTATTGCAAGGTTCCAGTAGCAAGTGCAGAAATCTCGAGAAAAAGCATGGCATGATAGACATATCAAGAAGAAGTAGTTCCAGCAGGGTGATCTTGTGCTCTTATATGACAGCAAATTCATGAAATTCCGGGGTAATTTCAAGACACATTGGAAAGGACCATACATAGTACAGAAAGTTACTGATGGAGGAGCAGTCCAATTAGCTAAGTTGAATGGAGAAATTTTATCTTCTATGGTAAATGGCCGTCGTTTAAAGAAGTATAGGGATAGGCCAGGACCTCCTAGTCTGAAGTAACCCCAGGAAGGACAGTCTAAGTACCAAGAACAGTTGAAATTGGGTGCTAGACTATAATGAAGTTGTCCTCAAAACTACGAAGTGTGGAAGATTGTCAAAGTTCGCAGGTTCATATTGTGTCGAAGGTTATTGCCAAGGAGAAGCTGAAGCTAGTAGTTATGTCGGAGATTACAAGTATGTCGCAGCTTAAAATGTGACGGATGGGACACACTAGACTTGATGGCGCCGGCACGCGAACTGCCCTCACTTCCTGCAATCATGAGATCTTGGGAAAATCTGGTGCCATGTGGACAGGATTTCCGACACTTCATCAAATTCGGCATCATTAATACACCATGGTGACAGATTCTATTTCGGGATTCTATAAGAAGCTACATCGGCCTACGACTCATGCACTGTGCATGTATTTTAGTTTCTTCAATTAGCACTATGTCGAATGACCGTAAAGTCCAGAAGTTATTACGAGTGATCAGGGAGAGAGTTCTGCTGAACCTTCAGAGTAATCCACCTGGGTAGCCATGCTCGACCTAGGCACAAAGGAAGCCAGAAGCTCACTCTAAGGGGTCGGAAGAAAGGCAGAAGTGTGCTCTATGCCACACAAAGAACAGCACCGGTCTTCATAGAAAAACTCTGAAACATCCTAAGATGTATCCTCCTGGTTTGACAGAACCACGATGGCTGTTTGTCTTATGCACCTTGACACACAACTCCGGGGACCCTAAGTTGTCGATGGTCAAATGTTCGGCAAGCAGATCGAAGGATGGGGTCGCTGATAGATCCAGAAGGCCTTAACCAGCATTTCATGAAGGAAAGGAACAAGCAGCTAGCAACCACATGTATGGCTTCAGCAAGCAGCAAACCAGGCTTCGCCAACAAGATTCTACCACCAGAAAAGCAGGTGAGTGTCTCGGGACGGGCCACTGGTGAGTCTTAGGGGCCTGTTGGGTCACGCACCCTAACGGTCCTTAGGATGGGTAACTCCGCGGAGTTACGGGAGATTGTAAGCGGATTCATGACTCCAAATAGTCTTAGGGGTGTCGGGGTTGATTAAAAACCTTCTTTTTGTAATAAACCCATGGTTTAAGTTCAGGGTTTAGGGTTCGGGGTGCCCATGGTTTAATCCCATGGTTTTGTAATATGTGTGTTGTATAAATACGCACTCTTATAAAGAATTAAGGTTAGGCTTTTTGTGTAAGATGAATTGATGCGAAGCTAAGGCTATTTAGTAAGAAAAGGTTAAGTCCCAGCTGTATGCGTGGATGACCTCTGTAGCTGTGTGCGTAGAGGGTTTTTGGGTGATTAAGGAAATCTGTAGCTATGTGCGCAGAGGCCTACAACTGTGTGCACGGATTTGAGGACTTGAAGGGATTTGTAGCTGAGTGCACAGATCAGAACTGTGGTTTTTGTAGAAAGTTGAATAAAACACAGTTCTATGGACGTAACCCCTACACTAGGGGTGAACCACGTTATATCTTGTGTCGTGGTTCTGTGTGTTGTTTCTATTGTGTTCTTTCATGCATTAATATCTATATATCTGATAAGTAAAGATCACTGCTAGTTAATAACTTTGCTGTGAATGCCCAATAAAGGGTTGTGCAAGAAACTGTTTGTTTATCTAACCGCGAAGCTAAATAAGTGAATGTTAAGCTCCGTGATTTATATTTATAATCTGTTAAAAGCTAAAGGTATAGTAATATCTCTCTTCTACTTGCAGAAACCTGGTTCTGCGGCACCCCATAGCTGTTTCGGGTGAGACTGCAACCTGTTCACAGGTTGTTTCCGAAAGGGCCAACACTATGGGTCTTTTGTTGGTGCGAAGTTAAAGGTATAAAACCTGGGTCTGCCCTATTTCCCAACATCAACACCAAACATTTAAACTTTCTAGAGTAAAAGTAAAATAGTTCTTTATATGGCCTTGTAATTTCCAATCCCAAAATTTCAAATAAAACCCTTGGAATCAAGTTATGTGAATCTCCTGAATCAAGCATAGCATTGTGAAGGATCATATCATGCACATTGAAACTTACATAAAATGGTGGAACTTATTATGCACTATCCTCTTCTGCTCTAGGACCAAGAACAATGGTTGGGGAATCATGATTCAATTCCAATGTATCTGGCTGGTATTCTCCTGCAGTTTTAACCATTTTAGTAATTTTTTCTATGTATTCATTATTTTTTAGCAATTCGTTAAAAGGGATGGAAATTTTGATTTTTGAAATTTCATTTTGTAAACTTAAGGGGTGATTGTTTTCTCATTTTATTTTGATGTTTCTTCTTTATTTTCTGGGGGTTTACTTAGAATATATTATTTTTGTTTTTCTTTATTTTGATGAATACTGCAAGGATGATTTGGAAGGAACCTTCCTTTATTTAGAACTGTCCATATTTCTCAAGTTCAACTTTCTTTGAAGATCATTTACAACATTTTGATATCCTCTATAATATTGTCCCATCTCTAATTCAAAAGAATTACAATATTCCTCTAAAGAAAACATGTTATGCTCTTCTTTTTTCAAATATACTTCAGAATCAACAATATATAAATGATGTATTTCATTATCCAAAGGATCAACTTCTTCTTCTTCATTAACATAATTATCTGGGAAAGAGGGAATCACCTACTGATCTTCTGCATTTCTTTGATTCATTTGATCTCTTTGTCTAATTTGTGGGGGATTAGGTCTCCTAAAATTAGGATTTCTAATTTGTGGCTCTGGTTGATCCATATTATTGGGCCTATTATCTAGGGCCAATCTGTCCATAAGTCTCTCCATGGTTCTCATCATAACCTAAAACTTTGCATCTGTTGAAGAGGAGGTTGAAGCTTGATTTTCTTCTCTAACCTTTCTCCTATCTTCTTTAGCCTTTTTTTGGTCTTTCTAGAAGACATTAAATTAGCCTCCACCTCTAATGCATCTTTGAACATAGTTGGTAGGGTAGTTGATTTCCTTTCTCTTAACAAAAAGGTAAAGTCACTTTCAAAAGCATCAACATAATGTAGCTTAATAGCTCCTACAAGGGGTCAATAGGAATTAAATTATACACCCTCATGAGCCTACTATAAAACTCATGTACATATTCAAAATTTCCTTTTTTTAAATTATTATATTGTGCCAAAATATGTAAAGGATTCTTCTTGTCTTCCCATCTATAAAGAAAAAGAGTTTGAAACCCTTCAAATGTAGAAATAAATCTTGCAGGTATACCTTTAAACCATTTCGTTGCCTCCCTAAACAAACTTTGGGAAAATAATCTCATCTTATCATCATCATAGTCTACTTCCTCCATGTCAATGAAATCATTAAATCTATCCACATGCTGCTGAGATGTAAAATTTCCCTCTCCATTATAAAGTGTGATTCGTTGAGCATAATTTTGTGGCAGGTCATGTAAACAATTGGTAGGGAGAGTGGAGAAAACCTAGCAGCCATAATTCTAGGAGGGTTTTGAACAATATTATGAACTTGTGGCTGAGGTTTTTGGACCATCGGTTCCCTTTCATATGTTTTTATATTTTTTGTAAGTATTTCCAAAGAGAATCTAAAAGGTAAGACTAAAATCGATTTTGATCAAACAAAACTTTCTTTAAATCTATTTCAGACTTTGATTTTAAAAGAGTTTGTTCAAACTTTATATCAAAACCAAGATATTGAAGGCTTAAAAGCTCTTATTGAGATAAAGAAAAAGACCTTTCTAATTGAGAAGTACCTTCTTGATCTTTCCCTTTTCCTTTCCTAAGGATACTTTTTGGTTCTTCCATAATGTGTAAAGATTCACGATTAGGATTACCTCTTGTATGAACTCTTCTAAAATACAGAATTTTACCTTCAATTCACCTTTTTCTTGAATTTAAAATATGAAGTAGCTAGGAAAAAAATACAACCAACTTTAAATATCAGAACTACTGTTTTCCCACATAAATTTTACTCTTCTTGAAAACTATTGTTCTTCCCAGGAAAATTTTTAACTCTTACTCCCCAACAACAGTGCCAATATGTTATCACTCACAATTTATCCTTTGGTTGAGGAAGGATTGTTCCAAGGTAACCTTTCAAACCAACTTTTAGGAGGAAATTTGGCTTGTTTCCTACAAGAGAGGGCTCTCTCAACAAATAGATACAATGGCCAGACAGATTCTTAGATAAACAAGTTTAATGATAATAATGGTTGAAACAAGAGGGTATCATTGGGAATGGAGTCAAAATAATAATTTGTTATAGATAAACAGGGTGTTTGCAACAATATTTATTTACAGAGGAAGGATACTCACTCTTTCATAGTTGAGTTCTTAACTTTCTAGTGGTAAGGAGAAAAACCGAGCAGTCCATTAATATGGACACCAAAATATGAATCCAATATTAACTTTAGAGGAATTTTATTTGTGAATACTTGAATCATATGAACCAAAGCATATGATTATGAATTCTAATCCAATATAAAATTATTCAAGCATTAAAGACAACACAATGGAAAAGATAATAGGAAAAAATTTCACATGAGAAAAGGAAGTATAGACTATAAAACAACAACACAAGAATCTATGACATGGAAAAATATTACTTGATTTTGCAAAATTTATTAACTTGAAATGATCAGTTACAAAATGAGTTTCATTCTCATGAGTTCCAACCTCAATTACATTGTAAAACATGCTTTTATACATCAAAATTCTCCTTGAGCTATTATCTAACTACCTACATTCTAAAAATAGGATTCTTATAACTTCCTTATTACATTTGTCATATAACTTAATAAACTAAGTCCTCCTAAACATTAGAAAATATTTAACTCCACTTTGAAGTGGATCTTGACATATCATCAATTCAAGCCTTAGAATGGATATCTTCATTAATGCAACCTATATTTAATTTTTCCAAACTTCTCAATGGTTTCCCATTGATCTCCAGATGGCACATCAATATTTTCCATTTCTTTAGCCAAGAATCTTAGCTCCAAATGATCTACATAAGAAATAGGTGGCAACTTGGTACCAATCATTCTGAATGAATCCAGTATCTCAAAATCCATAGATAATTTGTCAATTATAACTTTTTTGTCAAGGATTGAGTCATGTATTCGAATTTATTGTGATCCAACCTGGTCTTAGCCAATAAATCCTGATATTCAGATTGAGATATCATCTTACCACTATCATCCCAAAAATAAGGGAGACCTTTTTGAAATAACTCTGTAAACAAGTCCTTGAATGACTTCACCTGTTGCAACATACGATTAGATTTGTCTTGGAAACTTTCAATATGATGATGTTTCTCAATAATCTTCCTTTCCCAAGTTATCACTACAATTATGTCCTTAATACCCATTGTTTTTAATTCTTCTTTAGATAAAGTATTCATAAAGTTTATAGTATTATGAGTTGTATTTGTTGGTTTTTATCCAAGGTTTCTTTCATTATTGTACAACTCTTCCTTGCTACATCGATTATCAATTCTTTGTATTTAATAAAATTTAAATAAGGCTTGATTTTGGTATCCCTGGTAATAATCATATCCCAAATAAGGTGTTTGGCACCTTGCACTAGAGACAACCCTGAAACATTTTATGTTAGCTTCTCATTCTTTTCAAGCAACTCTTTACTCTTATTCTAAAAAAACCTCTTTTATTCTTCCTTCTTCTTAATCATTTCAACTAATTTTTTATTGTATTCCTTTAAGCTCTTTATCTCTTCATATCTCTATCTAAATTGTGACATAGCTTGAACTATAGCTTATGTTGTTGTTTATGTGCTTGGCTGACCTATTTCCACCCTTCCTCTCTTTTCTTTCTCTTCTCTTTCTATTTCTAAAATTAATTGATTTTCATTTCAAACATCAATTTTGGCTATATGGAAAGCCCTTTATTTCTCCCATTGGATTTATTATTCAAAAATTTTTGATTGTTAAGCTTTTCTATCACTCAACTCTTGAGACAACAATTCTCTTTCCTTTTACAAAACTGTTAATTCAGAAGCTTGAATCAACTGGGTGGCTGGAATCTTTAGTTTTTTCTTCAGTAATTGGATAGTGCTTTCTTTCTCAGCTAACATTTTCTTTGTATTTTTTCCTTTGTCAGCCTCACTATCCATAGTTAAAATATCACCCCGAAGATTCTTAATATGTTTCTGATTTGTTTTATTTTCAACTTTCTCTTGCTTTAGTTGATTCTCCAACTGTGATACTGTAGATTGTAATTTAGAAACCTTTAATGTAGCCTTCATTAGATCAGTAAAAATCACTACTTCAGTTTGTTTATGCAAATGAATCTTATCAAGAATTGGAATCTTCTGTAATTTGAGTCGCATTTCTGAAAGTCTATCTTGGGTAGCCACTGCCAAATTTAGGGTATTTTCACATGACCTTTTACAATGACCAATGAAAATTATTTTTCAGAAATATCCCTTACCTTAGGAAAAAGCTCTGAGCTTTTTCTAAAGAAATATTTGTATGTTGACCCTATTTATAATACAAGTCATTTCTTGACTTCTACCTATAACTAGAACCACTTTCTTGTTCTTCTGCAAAACTACATTCATGAATTTGAAAATCTAGGCCTTGGACCTTTCCTTTCATCTTTTTTCCTTCAACTTCAACCATCTCTTTATTTGAATCCACTTTTAGTCTTTTGATGCCTTTGAATATTCATCTTCAATTTCAATTGCCTATGAATCTTCATCTTCAATTTCAATTTCCTTTGAAAAACTTCTCTTTCTAGTAATCTCAACTTTACTGGGAGTTGGTATTATAATAGCTTTTGACTTAATTATGGAAGAGGGATACACTTGTAGGCTCTCTGAACTCCCTACTTTATGATGATATTCTATTAAATTATCTCTTTGAGCTAATCCCTTCATTTCTTGGTTGTCAAATACTTTTTTTTGTTCCACTACCTCCTATGTGATATGATGTGATGATGATCATAACTAATTTTGGCGGCTTTCATAAAATTCATATCATGAAGCAGACCTTCAATGAATAGGAGATTTTCTTTACAATAAAAGGACCTACCTTTAGAGAAAATTTGATCTTTGAAGCCTTCCTGAAATTAAAAAAATTCTCATTCTCCATAATAATATTTTTCCAGACAAATTCCAAAGCAAAAATTCTAGGTGTTAAAAATGCAGGCAAGTTGCATGGTTCATGAATAAAACCATATAATATTATTATTGTGTATTCCTTTAGAAGGAACTAATCTCCAACCCTTCTGTCTGAACTAAATTGCAGCATTTGTTCCATCTGAGTAGCACTCTGGGAAGTTTATCCTGAAACATCACTATGTAGACTTCTGAAATTATGAGATTCATGTAGTTGAAAGTATTATTCCTGATCTCAAAGGTGAACACTATCTCTGGAAATTGAAAATTCTCTTCATTGAAAAATAAGAACATCCTAACCAAGCAAGAATGGAACCTGAAATGTATAGCCATGTGGAAATTCACTAGCTATGAATGAATATTCTCAGCTAGGAATTGATCAAACTTAAGGCAACAATATTGACTTAACTTGGAATCGGGATGATACATACTCAATCAAAAGAGTAGACTCAAAATGACCTTGGAGACAAGCCTATCACTATCTAACCCTAAAAACTGACTCAACGGTGATAAGATCCATTGGGATTCCTCATTAAATAGGTCAATGTCAACGAAAAAGGCTCATTTTCAATGAAAATCTCAGGTTTAAGACTTGTATAAAAAAAATGTTGATGTATTTGTAACTTTGGAATGTATTCACTTGTATATCTTATATCGTACCTCGCATGTTCCTATCGGAAGAATATTTTGTATTTCATTATATCTCGATGTTCCTCTTGGGAGATTCATTAATATAATAAATTCATGTAAATTCATTGAGGTTAACCCTCCGTTGTAAGTCGGGGAAATAGTCCCCACACTTGAGTTAAGGTTAACCCTCCTTATTGATTGGAGGGAAATTTTTCCACAGTTGAGGGGCACTAGGGTTATTAGACTCTCCTAGAGATGTCGGCCCTGGTAAGTAATTGTAAAACTCAAAAACTAGTATAAATAGAGAGTGAGACTCTCTATTTATGACACACACCAACTCAACTGGGGCGCATGAGTGAGAGAGGAAGTGATCACACAAGTGAGAGAGAGAACAACTGTTGGAGATCATATTTTCTGTCTTTGGATTTTACTGTTGCCATTGGTGCTCATTCTATCTCTGAGGAATTTACGGGGTTTTCTCCTTTATGGTTTCCCTGAGGAAAATTATTTGTGTCTATTGTCTCTTGTGATTGTTTTTTATGCATGTTATTCTCTCAAATAATATCCTAACATTATATTGTTTAAGTCATAAAAATCAAACATGGTATCATATCTAACTTGAGAAGAAGACACTGTGTAGCTGCAGAAGCTAGGGATTTTTACTGTTTGGGTACACAGGGTACTCCCAAAAGACCGAACACCTTGACCAACTACTTCACACAAATAGATCACATATCAACACATCAATGTTTGTCACATGGTTAAAACCCTCAAGAGGGAAACAGTCCACGACCCTAGCCAAATAGCTAGTTGGAGCAATTTATTATGCAAAAGAAAGAGAGTTACATGACCTTCTCATAATCGATCAACTAGACAAGGACCCTCTATGCTCTTTAAATAGAGATCATAAACCAATCAGGTGTTAAGCCATCGTGACCATCGGATTAGAATATTTACAAATGCATACTAATGCATACTAAAGAAACACACTTTTACCTAATGGATATATTACACAAGTTGATCTTAACTAACTCCTAAGTGTCTAAATATCTAAACATCCCCCCTTAAGAACAACTTGGGATAGGATTGAAGGATTTACAAAAGTGACACTATTAGGATAAGGAAGGAGGCATTAGAGCCTATCCCCCCTTAAGGACACATTCCTGAACTCCTAACCTAGACCAAAGTTTATAAAAATTCGCTTCTGTAAGAGACTTGGTGAAGTTGTCTACAACTTGATCATCTGTAGGGCAATAGAGAACTTCAATAACACTATCATGAACAGGATTTCTGATGAAGTGCATGTGTAGCTCAATGTGTTTGTTGCACTGATGTAGGACTAGATATTTGGCAAGCTTGATGGCACTTTGATTGTCGCACCAAAGTGGAGTAGGTTGCTGCTACTAGAATCCAAACTCTGAAAGGATCTGTCGAAGCCATAAAGCTTCATGACTGGCATTAACTGTGACTCGATATTCTACTTCTACTAAAGAAAGAGAAAGATATTTTTGTTTCTTACAAGCCCAAGTGACAGGTCCAGATCTCGGACTGAAAACATAACCTGCAGTAGACTTTCGATCATCAGGATCGTCGTCCCAATCTGAATCAGTGAAAACAACCAACAAAGGTTCCCCCCCTTGTACTATAATGAATCCCAAACTGAATTGTACCTCGAATATATCTAAGTATTATTTTTGCTTCTTTCCAGTGACTTTGATGAGGAGTTTGCATATAATAGGCAACATGACCAACGGCAAAGGAAATGTCGGGATGGGAATGAGTCAAGTATAAAAGACTACCAATAAGCTGACAATACAAGGTGGCATCTACTTCAAGGGAAGTACAAGTAGTAGAAATTTTGACTCCAGACTGGAAGGGAGAAGGGGTTGGTTTACAATCGTCCATGTGGAAGCAACGAAGAAGGTCACAAGCATACTTACACTGGGAAAGAAAGATTCCTTCTTTGGTTTGCAAGACTTGGAGACCAAGAAAATAATGCAAATGTCATAAGTCTGACATTTCAAAATTTTGCTTAAGACTGGATTTCACATGGGTTAGAAGTTTAGGGTCACTACCAGTAAGGATAAGATCATCAACATAAAGAACAAGTATGATGAGATGGTTTCCTACTTTCTTGGTATAGACATTAGGGTCACAATGGCATCTAGAAAAACCAGTGTCAAGGAGAAAGTTATCCATTTTGGCATACCAAGCTCTAGGAGCTTGCTTAAGGCCATATCAGGATTTCTTAAGGAGACAGACAAAGTTAGAGTTATCCTGAACATATCCAGGAGGTTGCTCCATGTAAATTTCCTCCTGTAAATCACCATGTAAAAAGGCAGACTTGGCATCCATTTGATGGACTTCCCAGTTATGTAAGGCTACAAGTGAAAGAACAAGGTGGATGGAATTCATTTTTGCGACAGGAGTAAAGGTTTCATTGTAGTCAATCCCTTCAACTTGGAAAAAACCTTTGGCAACTAACCTTGCCTTAAGTCTTTAAACACTTCCATCTGATGCATACTTAGTTCTGTAGACCCATTTACATCTGATAAGTTTTCTTCCTTTTGGAAGAGGAACAAGATCCCAAGTATCGTTTTCCATTAAGGAACAATATTCTTCATCCATAACCGCATCCCAATATGGATTTCCTGAAACTGAGAACGTGTTTGATGTTGATCTCTAGGATCACTGGTAAGATCACCAGCTGCTTCACATGTTAAATGGACCCATCTAGGAAGCACTGGTGCTGGTGTAATTGGAAGAATATGAGCAGGTGGAGGTGGATTTTCATCCTCATTGTCATCATCAGAAATTGGAGTTGGAAACCTGTCAAGGAAGTTGGAAGAATAATAAGAAGGCACAATCGCCGAATCAAGCTTGCAGGACAAATATGGCACACCTGCCAAGTTAGGCTCGCAAGCCAAGAGATTTTCATCAAATTTAACATCTCTTCTAATGATTATATCA
Organism: Pseudotsuga menziesii; assembly: GCA_001517045.1. NCBI lineage: Eukaryota > Viridiplantae > Streptophyta > Pinopsida > Pinales > Pinaceae > Pseudotsuga > Pseudotsuga menziesii. Next base: position 49,127 of record LPNX010321099.1, on the reverse strand, counting down.
TGTGAATAGGGTTGAAGAATTCTATAACCTTTTACATCTTCTGAATATCCAACAAATATGCACTTTTCACTTTTAGGCTGCAATGCCTTCCATTTTTCATCTGGAATGTGAGCCCATGCTTCACAACCAAACACACGAAAGTGACTTACATTTGGTTTAATTTTACTCCATGCTTCTTCTGGTGTTATACCTTGTAAAACTTTAGTGGATGTGCAATTAACTATGTAATTTGCACAATTTATGGCCTTAGCCCAATATTGAAGACTTAGTCCCTTAGATTGGATCATATAATTAGCCATTTCTTTTAAAGTGTGGTTCTTCCGTTCATCTACACCATTTTGTTGTGGTGTATATGGAACAGTGTGTTTTTGTTGGATTCCTTGTTCAATGTAGAAAGTAGTGAACTTCTTGTTAACATATTCTCCTCCATTGTCAGATCTTAACTTAATAATTTGATGACCAGATTGTTTTTCAACAAGGGCCTTGTAGGCCAAGAACATGTTAAATACTTCGCTCTTAAGTTTTAGGAAGTAAACCCAAGTGTGTTTGGAGTAGTCATCAATTAAAGTTAAGAAATATTTGAAACCAGAAAAGGAAGAAGATAGAAGAGGGCCACACAAGTCACTATGCACAAGCTCCAAGGGAATCAAGGCATGCCAAGAGGCACATTTGTCAAAACTGTCCCAATGATGTTTTCCGAGTACACAACCGGAACAAACACCATCCTTTCAAGATACCATCGGAAGACTAGTCACCATATTGTCTTTACATAGTTGTTGCAATGAGCAATAATTTAAGTGACCAAATTGCTCATGCCAAAGTTTGCTCAAGTTATCACTATGAGCAATAAAAATTAAAGGAAAAGGTGATGACCCAAAGTTGTTAAATTTGTACAACCTGGTAATATCATCAATAGTTCCAGTAGCAAGGACATTTTGAGGATTTTTAAAATCCTTGATTACAACTTGGTGAGGTGTAAACGTCGCAGTTTTACCTTCACCCGAATGAGTAATTTGATAGACTAATAACAAATTGCAGGAAACTTTTGGAACACATAGTACATCACTGAAATTACCGTTTTCTACTGGAACAATTCCAGATCCTACAACGCTTAGAGATCTATCATCGCCAACAAATATTTGTTTGGTGTTACAATCATGCATAGTAGAAAAGATGGCTTGATCCTTAGCCATATGATAAGATGCTCTAGAATCAATGAGCCATTCATTTGAAGTAGAAGAAGAAGATGTAGTATAAGAGTAACCAGAAGCACAAAGTGCATGTCCATGAGAGTTAGATTCTGAAGACGAATCTAGGCTGATGTGGTGCTTCTTCATTGCTGCTTCCAAGGTTGCCATCTTCTTGAAACACTTAGATTCATCATGATTATCTTTCCCACAAAAATTGCAATGAATCTCAGTCTTCTTTCCTTTTGGCTTGGATCATTTGTCATTGTTTAAAGAAGGAGCTGACTGAGAGGGTTTGGGACCCTTGTTGTTTGGATTATTATTGCAAAAATTCTGTTTCTTGGGAGGCTTGGAATTTTCTTTCTGTTGGGACAATAAGGCTTTCCTAGATGTATCCGCATTGTTAATTATTCCAAGATGAATGAGCTTATATTGCTCTTTAATTAAGGAATCACAAAAGAATTCAATACTCAGGCTCTTGATAGTTAGTTGCGGTCAAGGATCCTTTCATGGAGTAGAATGTAGATACAAAAATAGAATATGCAGGTCCAAGTTTGGAAAGAATATGGTAAATACATTGTTTGTCTTCTTTCTTAATCTTGCATTCTACACATAAGAGTCTAAAAGTTTTATACTTAGATAAATAGTCTTGAATGCATGAAAAATAATTTGGATTCAAGGAAATCAACTCATTCTCAAGTTGATAACCCTGAATTTCATTGTGTTTACCAAACAAAGATTCCAACTTTTCCCAAGCTATATCAGGTTCATCAATTCCAGATATGTGGAATCACAAATAAGTAGAGATTGACATCCCAATCAATCCACTAACTTCATCACATCTATTTTCCCATTTAATTTTCTTATGATCATCAGTGGGTTCTGTTTCTTTCCCTGAGGTTATCCTGAAAAGTCCCCTACTTCGCAGAACATCCTCCACACGACATTTCCATGAGAAATAGTTAGAACTTGTAAGTATAATATCACAAGGGGTGTCCAGACTATAAAATAATGGCTAAAAGAATAGAAACTAACTGTCTAGATGCAAAGATATCGAAAAAATATGTGGTTTTAAAAAAAACGGCATTGATAACTGATTCTGGATGATGAAGTTATGCTTGATCAAAGAAAATGTTGAAGATGTCCCCAATAGTGACATGGTAGATATTAACTTGGCCAACTAAAAAAAAGAACCCCCCTCTTACCAAGATCAACCTTTGACAATTACTTTACAATAAAGTTGCTTTTAAGTGAATCACTTTTGTAGAATAAGTGATGTTCACTTTTACAATAATGTTACTTTTAAATAGTGCGACAATAAATTAAAAGACTTAAGTGACTCACTTTTTATTTTATTTTATTTATGTGAGATGCACTTTTATAATAAAATAACTTGAAAATAGAAATTGCATGCACTAAAATTAGCTTAATAAGACTTGAACTCAAGACTTATTAAGGAATAAAGCAACTTTGGACCAAGTAAGCTAAGTTTAAAAGGTATGTAAAAGAATGGAAAGAGAAAGGGGGCCTTTTTTTTCTTCTTTTTTTTTCGCTCTTCTCTCTCATTCTCCATGCTTGCATTTTTTTTCTACAAATCACAAAAAAAAAACTTTTTCCACACAATGGAGTTTGATCTTGGTTAGCTTACCCAGAAAGTCTACGTTTTCAAGTTTTCTCATTGTTTCTGATTTGTTGTGATCACACAAGGTGCACGACAAAGAGCATATGTAGCTGAGAAGAAAAGAAACAAAACTTTTCCTTACTGTTTCTGATTCACCACGATCGTGCAAGGTGCATGGCAAAGAGCATACGTAGCCAGGGAAGGAAACATTCTGAGACTAAAACAGTAAATATCTAATAATAAAACTAATAAAATATGAGAGATTTAAAAAAACAAATCCATCACTGTAACATTATACCTTCAGATTTGTCGAAATGGGTGTTTTCTGGAACAAACAGAAACAATTTTCGATGAAATGAATACTATTTCCCACTAGAAACGATGCTTTAGATGCAATAGAACAGCTCCCATAGGCCACAAATGCACAAAAAATCTAAAACCAGAAACCATTTCAAAGATTCGGCAACACCGGTTCTAGATCTTGATCAAAACCGAAAGCGGCTCTTCATAAATGCTTTGATACCATGTTCAGGTACACAGGGTACTCCCAAAATACTGAAAACCTTGAGCAACAACTTCACTCAAATAGATCACATATCAACACACCTATGTTTGTCATGTGGTTAAAACCCTTGAGAGGGGAACAGTCCACAGCCCCAGCCAAATAGCTACTTGGAGCAATTTGTTATGCAAAAGAAATAAAGTTACATGAGCTTCTCATAATCGATCAACTAGCCAAGGACCCTCTATGCTCTTTAAATAGAGATCATGGACCAATAGAGTGTTAATCCATGGATCAATGGTAGGTATGATCTAAGAGAAGTTGAACCATCGGATAACTCTATGTCTAGAACATATCGTGACTGTCAGATTAGAATATTTACAAATGCATACTAATGCACATTAAAGAAATACAATTTTACCTAACAGATATACTACACAAGTTGATATTAACTAACTTCTAAGTGTCTAAATATCCTAACATTTACTTTTTGGGTCTCTCTCCACAATCCATCAGAAAAAGGAGGCTAGGCTAACTCTCCATTGAAGGGCACATCTTTCTGTCGAAGCAGAGTTTGATTCTAGGCATTTTCAATTTTTGCTGCGAAAAATTAGGCTTTTTACAGAAGAGGAATTTTTGAGTGATCCCAACATAGGATTTCTCTCCTAATAAAAATTGAATTTTAGAGACCAAGGTCGAGATTTTTGGTTGGGTAAAACTCTGGGAAAGTCAAACCCTAGTTTGACCCCGAGACTGAAAAATCCTAAAATACTAAAACTGGTAGTTTTGGTACATTCGCTATATCTCAGGATTGAAGAAGGATAAGGGGCCCAAATTTTCACAGGACGAATATCAAATCTTGATGTAACCTGTGTAAAACTTCTAGCCTCAAATTCATTATATTCTGGGAGATATGATTCCTCCAAATCAGGGTTCCATCCTCTTCTAGGATTCATCCTTAAACAAGACACCTAGGGAGAATTTCTATATCTTGGGCTACAAAGGTCCAAATACAATTTATCAAGACTTTCCAAATAGGGAATGGACTTTAATTTTGGTAGTAATAGTTTCAGACCCAGAAGATGAAACAGTGACATGTGGATGTTCATACAAGTTTGCTATGTTGAATAGTCCTGAAATAAGTCACCTTGGGAAACCTCTCATAAGTCCCAATTGGTGAAACCAATTTTGGTCAAACCTATGATGTTGGAAAGAGGACAAAAGAGGTTATCTCAATACAACATTTCAAACATAAAGGAATAGTACTTTTAGTGATACTTCAGAAACAGTACCAGGAATTTCTGCAGAAGAAATTGAAAAACTAGGGCTTCTTGTTCCGGGCGCTTCCCTCCATTGTTTTTAGAAAAGGAGTACATTGGAAAGCTCGCCTTGAAGAGGTGCATATTTATATCTAATTAGACATGAAAGATTCTAAGTTTTGAAAATTAGGGTTTATCTAACAAACCTTAGATCAACCAGCTCCGGAACCAGGACAAACACTTCAAATCGGTAAGATCTAATCTTTTGCTATTTACATTTAAGGTTCTCATTTCAAAATGACTAATCACACCAGCTTGATGACAAGCTTGGTGAAGATGAAAAATTCCAAGAATGGAAATATAGTATTTCACTGGTTCTTGAATAAAATGAATTGGACACCTAAAAAAGTGGAGAGGTTCTAGTTCCAGAGGGAGATGAGGTTAAAGCCTTACACAAGAAGAACTTGGTCAAGGCCAAGAAGATCATTGTTGATTCAATCAGGGATCACCTTATACCATAAGTGTCTTTCCTAAAGACACCTAAAGAGATGTTTGATTCCTTGAACAAGCTATTTGAAGGGAAGAATATAAATTGGAAGATGACTTTGGGAAACCAGTTCAAGAATGTGAAGATCCAAAATGCAAAGACCATACAGTCATACTTTACGAGGGTCTCTCAAATCAAAGAACATCTTGAAGTGGTAGAAGAAGAAGTGGAGATTGCAGAAGTTGTGATAACCACCTTGAATGGACTCTCGGGATCATAGGATTCATTCATTCAAGGAATGTGTGCTAGAAGGAAGTGATTACTTTCAACAGACTTTGGGAAGAGCACACACAAGATGAAGCTTGACCCATAATAAGAGAAGAGAAGATGGGAGCAAATGAAGATCAAGCACTCATGATTCAAAGAATATCCCTCAAGCGATGAGGAATATGAAGAACTCAATTCTTGAAGAACCTCTTATCCATATTATGCATTTGGATAAGAAATGGTGTTGTTATGAATGAAGAAGATGATGAAGCTGAAGGCTCAAGAAGGAGTCTACCCATGAAACAAATAAAGATAAGTATTCAATTGTCATTTCATGATATTATTTTTTTGTGCATTTTTTATATTTAGTTGATGTTTTATGCATGATAGAATGTTTTCATTAATGATAGTATACTACTAATATGAATGTGATGGGTAAGTAGCTCATGGTGCTATACAACTCTCCATTGCTACTTATATAGAATGAAACCTCTTTTCCAACATATTGGATTAGTGCACAATCTCAATGATGTCATGGTAGAGAGGAAGGCATATAGAAAGTTTCTGTAAGATATGGATGAATGTTGTATTGGCTAAAATAGTTGCATGATTATATCTTTATGCATAAGAATATTTGATTATGAATATGCCTTATGACATGTTTCTAACCATACAACTGGTGCATTTGACTTGTAGGAAAGATCGTGTATAATCACCTACAAGAAAATAAGGATAAGACTTGTTCCAAAGAACAAGTGATGACAGTTTAAGAAATAATCCAAGATAAAGAAGAATATGATGATACTTTCAAAGAATTCAAGAGGTCTCATACATAGTGCAGTTATGAGACACTACTGAGCAACATCATTGATGTAGAACCTTCTAGCTATGAAGAAGTAGCCAAGAAGAAAGGGACGGAGAGTACCAGATCATGAAGAATGATGTCTAGGATGTGGTATCAAGACCTGAAGAGAAGTATGTGGGATACAAGGCAAGATTCGTAGCATGAGGCTTCTCACAGAAAGAAGGAATAGACTATGAAGAGACATTTGCATCTAGTGGGAGTTGAGACACATGACAGTCATACTCATGTTTAAGGCTTTGTATGAGCTCAGAAGACACCCATGGGATAACACATACATGAGGAGCTTGAATATCACCTAAAGTGATGAAAATCTTAAGCTTTGCTACAAGGTTGAAAATGAAATCCTATAGAGGATGACGAGCTCACAGATGCTTGCGAGAAGAACTTTTTAAAAAATGGCTCAAGATAGAGGATCTTGGTATCCAGTGACCCTAGATGGATACATAGAATATTAGTAGCAGAGGAAGCTACTTGTAACTCTAGTACAAAATGTTTCAATGCATAGAGTACGAAAGACAGAGGGAGTATGATGCTCCACTTCAGAGGGAGTGACTGTAGAAGATCCTGAGGTTCGACATGGTACGATAGGATGGACAGATTACTGATGGCTCTAGGCTTTAATGAGAGTAAAGCATATTCCAACATTTGCTTCAAGGTTTAATGTGGAAGACTAGTGATGCTCCTGTTGTGTGTCAATGACTTGTTCCAGAAAGAAAAGAGGAACTCATTAAAGTTGCAAGAATGAGACTTGATTATGAGTTCGAGATGAAGGACTTGGATATGATGCACTACTTTTTAGGCATGAAGGTGTGCAGATGGAATCTCCCTTGGGAAAGGGAAGTATGCAATAGAGATCCTGAAGAGGTTTGGGATGATGGACTGCAAGGCCATGACCACACCTATGGCATCGAACTTGAAGCTATTGAGTGATGCTTCATCATAGTCGATTGATGCTACAATGTATTGTCAGATCATTGGGTCCTTGATGTACCTAAAAAATACAAGACCAGACATTTTATTTGCTATGAACACATTCATCCAGTTCCTGACAGATCCAAGACATGTTCACCTGATTGCTGCAATGCATATTCTGAGGTACCTAAAGGTTACGATTGATTATGGGCTCAAGTATGTGGAAAATCAGAATATTAACCTAGAAGGTTATGTAGATTTAGATTGGGTAGGGAGTGTTATCGATAGGAAGAGCTCTTTGGGGTGCTACTTCAGTATGGGATCAGGTGTGATATCTTGGTTTAGCAGGAAGAAATCCTATGTGGCACTGAGTACAGCTGAAGTAGAGTATGTCGCGGATTGTTTGGCTAGTTGTGAGGCAATGTGGATTAGGAAGCTACTATCGAATTTATTTGATCTCCAGTTGCATGCTACTTGTATATATTGCGACAACCAGAGTTGTGTGAAGTTTTCTGAGAACCCGGTGTTCCATGACAAGTCAAAGCATATCGAGATCAAATATCACTATATCACGGATATGGTGCAGATAGGAGAAGTGAAGCTCTAGTATGTTGCGATGGACGAGCAGATAGCTGACGTGTTGACCAAACCATTATGCAGAATGAATTTCGAGTACTTCAGGGAGAAGCTTGGTGTTCTCCAAATAGAGGTTCCCTCCAAAGGGAAGTGATGAGTCCGAGATCCTTTATGACATGTATGTTGGATGTGTTCCTCACATGGTCAGTTGTAAGTGCAGATCCTTTCTGACATGTATGTTGGATGTGTTCCTCACATGTTCAGATGTAAGTGTAGAGCCTTTCTGACATGTATGTTGTATGTGTTCCTCGCATGGTCAAATGTAAGTGCAGAGCCTTTCTGACATGTATGTTGGATGTGTTCCTTACATGGTCATATGTAAGTGCAGAGCCTTTCTTACATGTATTTTGGATGTGTTCCTCACATGATCATATGTAAGTGCAAAGCCTTTCTGACATGTATGATGGATGTGTTCCTCATATGGTCAGATGTAAGTGATAGGCAGGCCTTTCTGACATGGATGTTGGATGTGTTCCTCCCATGGTTAGATATAAGTGTTGAAGAAGATGAAGACCTACATGGAGGCAAGGCCTACAACTAGCATGAAAAAGGGCTGGCTCTGTAGAGCTTCCTATGATGAGTAGAATTGAGAGATAACACCAGTTGATCGAGATAATGGAAGCAGTGATGACGATGATGATCCAGAGATGATCCATCTTTGATGATGATCCAGTGATGATCTATCTTTGATGATGATCCAGTGATGATCCAACTTTGATGATGATCCAGTGATGATCCAGTTTTAATGATGATCCAGCTTTGATAATGATCCAGGGATGATCCAGTTTAGATGATGATCCAGAGAAGAAGACTTGTGCTGATGTATTGTTTCAAGAGAACACCTTCCTAGTTAAGAGGGAGTGTTTATGTATTTGTAACTTCAGAATGTATTCACTTGTATAACTTATATTGTACCCCAATGTTCCTATCAGGAGAATCATTTGTATTTCATTATACCCTGATGTTTCTATTGGGAGAGCCATTAATATAATAAATTCATGTAAATTCATTGAGGTTAACCCTCCATTGTAAGTCAGGGAAATAGTCCCCACAATTGAGTTAAGGACACATGATTGAGAGAGTAAGTTCTCACACAAGTGAGAGAGAGAACAGCTGTTGGATATCATATTTTTTTTCTTTGGGTTTTACTGCTGCCATTGTGCTCATTCTATCTCTGAGGAAGTTGCGGGGTTTTCTCCTTTATGGTTTCCCCAAGGAAAATTCTTTGTGTCTATTGTCTCTTGTGATTGTTTGTTGCACATGTTATTCTCTCAGATAAGATCCTAATATTATATTGTCTAAATGATAAAAATATAACAAAATTTTCATTTTTCTTCGACTACAATATGTATGAATTGTTCAATTACATTTTCCTCCACAAAATATTCCAGGTTTTGGAAAAATGATTGGGGTACTTCTAACACATCTATAACAACCAAAGAATTGATGAGACAAAGGATTTTATACTAGCGTGTGTCTTTTATAACGCGTTCATACTGGGAGTAATTGGACGCACATTAGGAAACAAAATATAGAAAGTTAAGGGTTTGGTCTGGACAAAAATAGTGAAAATGAGACCTATGGACTTTATGTAAGTCAATTCCCCATAATTCTAAAGTTTTTAATCTACTATTTATCTCATGTACTAGACAAAAAGAGAGAACTGTGTCAAACACATATCTATCCTTGTCTTAAAAATCTCAACCAACTTACTAAATTTTCGGTCCTGTGTTACAAATTCTCCTTCCCCTTCCATTTTAAAAATAACTTGGTGGGTTGATATACATGGCCTACCTGGAAAATGATGGATGGAACAAGTGAACCTAACTCAACTTCCACTAGTGTAGGCATGTTCTTCTTTATGTGCAAAATACAAATGATACATATCCACATGAATTTCCCTTTTTATAATCTTCCCAAAAGCAGTTTCAGGATCATGGGATTTTCCCTACCACCTTTCATTCACATAATGATTCTTCTCAAAACACGTGGAAGGTGGTAAAAATTATGCTACCACTTTCCTGTTATGTTCTTCGTGCATGTTGTAGGTGCATAATACACCTCAACCATTGTGTTGGTCACTCTATATGCAAGTCAATAAAGCTAACATACAGAATGCGCAATATAAATTGTAAACCCAAGGAAGTATTTTATTTCAAATATAATTCACACTATCTGTGCATAAACACTAAGTAGCTGATCAATTGGATGAAAGATAAACTGTCCTACTTATCTGCTCAGTCAAACTACTATCTTAGCTAAACTAATCTAAGTTACTTCTCTAGAAATCCAGTAATGCAATTACTTCCTACAACATCAATCCAGCAATTGATTAATCTAAAAATAAGAAAATAGAATTACTTTTGCATAAAGTTAAATCCTGCCATTATTAGACTATATGTAAATCCATCCTCACTAGTTTAATCTGACTAATCTAAGAATAGGAAAGAACAACAATTCGAATTAAACAAACTCTAAACCGTAATTTGACTGAAATTAGAAAACCTGAGAAAGACAAGTAATTAAAGGAAACTGGATTTGAGCTTGACTGTAATAGCTATTGGCACACATGTATAATGGAAACTAACCTACACAGTCAAATATCACACCGCACAATTACAACTTAAAGGAAATGCAAACATTACTATCCAAAGGGATTACAATGATAAATCATTTCTGTTGCAGCTACTATAAATAATGCAATTACTGAAAATTCCACACCACACAATCAAACAATAAAATCATCTAATTAACTCGGCAAACTCTATGGAAGGAGGGCCCAGGATTCGAACAAACACGCCAAAACTAACATAGGTTAAGACGCAAAGATCAGAAGAATCCTTCTCCTTATATTAAAATGACAAATTATAAAGTATAGCTCTCTGTCACAACTTACAAAGTATAACCCAATATCAACCAACCCTTGGCTCAGAATGTTTCCCAATATTTATACATGATCAATCATAACCTTCTCCCACTGATATTGGGTAGCCATGAATATCTACGATCTTTAGGCTTCCCTGTTACAATGAGTTGTATAGCTGTGAGTGGAATTGAATGAGAGCAGAGAATATAGGGAATATTGTTGCATGAGCCATTAGTGAATAAATAGAACCAATTTAAGGAATACCATGTTTGTTGCAGGGAAACCTTAAGCAACGGTGTGTTGTCGTAGTTGAGTCTATTGCAACTAAGACTATCACATCTATACATGGATTGACGACCTTTGTTTGCATCTAGCATGTGGGGATGTGACTAGTAAGTAACAGCTGGAAATGAAAGTTTATATTCTCTTCAAACCACTCGGACTTCTACACCTATAATTCTCAAATATTGAACTATCTTTATGAAATCATGTTGTATTAGCATAATTCAAGAAGTAGAGTTCTAAACATAAAAATCATAGGAATTAATAATATAAGACAATAATTAATTGTACCTATAAGATTCAAGGCTCAATATGAGAAGAAAACATCTGTCTGGTGCATGGAATGAAGTAAGACAAGGCAAAAAGGGGTATAATAGGTGTGGTAAAAAAGAAGTAATTATGGACCCAACATCTCCTCCTAATTATCCTATTACATGTCCTCATGCAACAACTCCACTAGTTTGAATCTAATTCTGGAATTGTGCCTTGTTCATGAATAGAGGAAAAATTGTAGGAGTGCTCAGGAGGTTCACTCCCATCCACATGTCCCTTGCAGGCCACCCATTACTTCCAACACTGCTTCTCTTCTACCTTAATCAATGGAAAATCATCCATGTATGGCCTAGTCGACCACAAAATGAGTAGAAATTCAAACTTAAGTCCCAGACAATGCACTCCACACTCCTTCTTACACTCCACATATCCTATGACCCTGGGGAGTGCCTATTTAAAGTTTTTAAAGCAATAAGGGTCCATTTTCTTCAAGGCTGGAGAGGAAATCTGCCATCTATGTTTACTTCCTTCCAGGGCCAACTGTTTTTGTCTAGAAATCTGATAAATACAAGTAGAGATGACCTTTTATTGTAATTCAATCAATTGTTGTGTTTTCATGGGAGATGCCAGCCTCTTTTCCTGAAAAGTAAGGAGAAGTCGAGGGGACTGAGGTTCATTCCAAATCCACAGATTGGAGTTAGCCTCATTTTGAGAGACTATCTGAAAGGCTCTCTCCCACTGCACATGATTGTGGACAAAAGAGGAAAAGGCCCTCAAGTGAACATATCCTAGGTAAGGAGTAGGGTTAGAATGCAAGTCAAAAGGACAGGCCATCTCATGTAAATAAAATTCACATAGCAGGTTCTGCTCAGTGAAGTTGCTTTCCATAAAGGTTTCCAAAAACTAGGCAAACGGTGTCAAATTATAGGGACTTCCTTCCCTTAAGGATTTTAATTTAAACAAAGTTAATTATTCATACAAAAATATGGGATAGGAGGGATATGGAGCTCTGAAACTCATAAATTCCTGGAAGAGGGAACATATATTTTCTTTCTCTGTCTACATGGACTTGAATTTCTTCAACTCCAACTCTTTTTGTACCTCTTCCCAACGGAGCTTCTAAAACATTAGTTCCTCTACCCATTTTTCCCTCAATTCCTTAATAGTCTTTCTGTGCTCAGTAAGAGAAACCATTCCTTCCTGGCATCTATCCACATGATCTTTCCATTTCTTTACTTCCACTCTTAACAATGAGAGCTCTGCATTTTCTTCATCATCAAAAACTGAGACAATTTCCTGAGGAATTTTCATTCCTTCTTTAACACCTGATGTTTCAACCTTCTCTTCTTGAAGTGTAATAGCTTCATCCTTGCTCAAAATCGGTGTAGTATTCACCTGTATAGCTACTTCAGTAATCAATTATGGAGATATTGGTTCTTGTGTGTCAGCCTCCTTCTCCATTGGTGATGCAGCAATCTTTGTTTGTGTAGAAGCTTCAGTAAAGGTGAATGAAAATGTTGGTTCTTGTGTAACAGCATCTTCTATCACCAATACTGTAGCATCCTCTGTTTGTGTGCTGCATCAACAAACAATTTGATGAATGTTGGTTCTTTTGTGACAGTATCCTTCTTCTGAGTCTCATCCCAAAAACCCTTAGTATGTACTATGTCTTCAACATAAAATTTTGGGGATGTTGGTTCTTATGTAACAGCATCCTCTTCCTATTGAACTTCTTCCTGGATCAGTTCTATGTCTTGAGACCGTTCTAGAGTTTCTTCAATATCTCCTAGGTTGTAATCAGGAATTGTGTCAACCACTGGCCTAAATGTTTCCAATTGAGTAACAGCCTCAATGAAAGTTTCTAAGGGTGTTGGTCCTTGTGTGGCAACATCATTTCTTTCAAATTATTTCAATTATTGAGGTTGTTCCTGGGTGACCTCAATATTCATTGTTGGATAGGATTGCAATTGCTCATCTTCCCCAAATTCAGGGATCATTTTAAACTCTGGTTCATCTTCACCCTTCAATTCCACCGTAGGTGTCTCTTTTTCTTCTTCGATTACTTATGTAGATATTTGTGCCACAAATTCCCGCACTATAAATTTATATCCTGATTGGTCAAATATTTCACCACATTTTGGGTAGACCACTTTATCTAATTCATCACCCTCATCATCAAGAGGCGATCCTTCCAATTGGTCTGTAGCTTCCACCAATGTGTGTAGCATTTTCTCCACCTATTTATTGCATGCTTCCTTCCAATTTTCCAATTCCTTACAAAGAACCTCCACTTCTTCTTTTAATAGATAATTTCATACAAAAGTCCCTCAATTTGAGGTTCTTCTGTAGCAGGTTCTTGTGGAGAAGCCTCTATTCAGGGTGTCAAACTAGGAAATTAAATATTCGATTAAATGTTATCCCATATTTCCCGTGCTTCTTTTGCTGATATGATGGATTTGGTTCTTCTTCTCTTTACTAGCCGTGATGCTTGTACCCCTTCTTTTGATCTTTTTCTGTGGTACAGGGGTTTCTAACTCTGCAACTGATGTAGAAGGAAAATATCCATCATCAACGACTCCCCTTGTCTCTGCCATCTCAATTTATTCCTTGATTAAGGTTCTTCCCAATTTAGGAGAGGATTCAATGGTGAGGATCTCTACATCTCCTTCTGTCATTATAACTCTCATAGCCTCATCTTCCACTGCCACAACATCCAATGCTACTCCAGTTTCAGCTTCTACTGCTGGAGCTTCCATAGGGTTTAATGTTGTTGCAACCTCTCCCTATTCTTCCACTTTATTAATAGGGTTTTGTTATGACACTATCTCATCTCCCCCCTAACTGAATTGGAGGGACTATGGTCCTCCTCCTCTACTTCCACTCCCCACAACTATGCAGGTGCCTCTTCTTCCTCTTCTATTGGGACACCACCCAAAAGTGTAGGTGCCTGAATTATCTGAGGCTAACCAGTGAACTATTCCCAGGTTTGGTTCTGCTATGCTAAGACCCTTACGATAAGCAATTTAATTAGGTCATGATGGGTAAGATAAGAATATGGGGATCAGGCTGACCTTACAAACCCATCCATATGAAGTAGGTCTTTAAACAAATAAAATGGTATGTTGAGTAAATCCCTGTGGCGTAAATGATATAGTAGAGGAAACTCAAATAAATACACAGTCTGATACCTACCTTCACATGTTTTGTACTTACTTAGGAAGACTACCAATTCATTCCAAGGGTGAGACAGTGATTGTAGTGCTATCCCTCGCTTCACTTGGTGGACCTATTCACCAACTACCAAAAACTCCCTCATTGCAGTCGCATTGTGGTTTCTTCTTCCAAACCAGGTTCTTCCCACCTGAGGAAGACGAGTAACCTCATCCACAATCTCCTCAGTAACTTCTAGGCATAGACCTATGAATTCTGGATAGGTTTCTGTCAAATTTAGAGAAAAATGCATAGTTGTTTCTCAATGAAAAACATTTAAGCATTGAAAGAACTCAGTCCAACTAGCTGCTTCAAAAATGGAAAAAAACTCTTCGTTTCTATGTAGGGCCTCCATTTCTGCAGGTTCATGCTGGGCTATGATACCCATATCGTCTCTCTTTTTGAATTCTGGTGTGAACTTAACGAATTAGAGGCCCAGAAACAGAAGTTACAGCATAGGAACATGCAAGGAACAACAAGAGGTCGAGGTTGGATAAATTAGGAAAGTTATTACAGTTATGGGCAGGGAATAATAAGGTGAAGTTAATTTGTGCTGGATATGGTACTTTTGTAATAGAGCTTCCAGTTTGTGGAACACAAAATGCGGTCCTCCATCTATGAATATCCCCTTGGGTACCCCAAAAGGATTGAATATTTCTGCATATAGGAAATCTATTACATCCTGATCATTGGCCTTGACCAAGGCCATGACCTCCACCCATTTTGTCATATAATCGGTGCAAACTAAGATGTAAACTTTCTGCTTTGAGGGAGGGTTGATGGGCCCAACAAAATCCAAGCCCCATCTGTTGAAGGGGTCAACCACGAGTTGTGGTTGAAGGGGCATCTCGTCCAATCTGTTAGGTTGGCCCATCCTCTGACAGCTATCACAAGCCTGTAAATACTTCTTCGCATCCCTAAAAATTGTTGGTCAATAATATCCCATTCGTAATACCTCATGACCTGTTTTTTTGTTATAAAAGTGTCCACCATAGGGTTCATCATGTCAAGATTTCAAGATACTGAAAATTTCACCCTCTCTTACACATCTCTTGATTTCAAGATCAGGGAATGTGTAGAAAAGATGACCATATATCCAGCAGTACCTGGCACTTTGTTGGATGATCTTCCTTTTCTCTCTCCTTGAAAAATGTGCCGAAAGTTTTCCTACAGCCAAATAGTTAGCAACATTTGCGTACCAGGGGGAATGAGCTAATACTAAAAAAACATGTTCGTCTGGAAAATAATCTTCAACTGGCATGCTATCATCACTGTTAGTAAAACAAGATAAAAAAATCAGCAAAAACATTGTCCTTTCCTGGTCTTTCAATAATCATAATGTCGATCTCCTATAATAGTAACCATCATCTAGTTATCCTAGCATTTGTAATAGGTTTTATCATTAAACACTTGATGGTTGAATGGTTAGTGTACAAAAAAGTGGGGTATCCAGTGATGTAGTGTCTAAATTTATTAATGGAATATACAATGGCTAAAAATTCCTTTTCTATAAGAGTATAATTGAGTTCAGCACGGGCCAAGTTTTTACTGATTTAGTAAATTGCATATGGGGCTTGACCATCCTGCTGTCCCAGCACTGCTCCAATGGCAATATCAAAGGAATTAGAAGAAATATGGAAAGGAGGAGCCCAATTGGGCCCCCTTAAGATAGGATATGTAGACATCCTCTTCTTAATTTAAGTGAACTATGTTTGGAATGCATTCTTCCAAATGAACTGTACATCCTTCATCAACAAAGTAAATAAAGGAGAAGCTAGTTTGGAAAATGTTTCTATGAATATTCTATAATACAACATGCCCTAAGAAGCTACATACCTCTTTCTGTGTTCCAAGAGTGGGTATGTCTTCAATTACCCTGATTTTGGATGGATCTACCTATATACCATCAGCAGAGATAAAGTGCCCCAGAACTACACCCTCGCTCATCATCATATGTAACTTTTCAGTGCTCAAAGATAGATGGGTTTTCTCACAGCGTGTTAAAACCCTTTCTAAGTTTTACAGTGGCTCCTCAAAGTCACTGCCATAAGGGGTAAATTCATCCATGAAAATATCCATACTATCATTGGCCATATCCAAAAAGATGCCAATCACAACTCTCTAAAATGTGGTAGGTGCGTTGCACAGACCGAGGGGAAGTACCCTGTCTGCAAAGGTACCCTAGGGACATGTGAAAGTGGTCTTATCTTGGTCTTCGGGAGAGATATAGATCTAGTTGTACCCACTAAAACCATCTAGGAAGGAAAAAAATTTCTTCCTAGATAAGGTATCAAGTACCTGATCGATGAAGGGAAAAGGGAAATGGTATTTCTATGTTGCTTTGTTTAACTCCCTATAATCCACACAGACTCACCATTTCCTATGATTCTTTGGTACTATCATGAGTGGAGAAACCCACTCACTGTCTGAAATCAAGTATATCAACCCTACTTCCAAATTCTTTTGAATTTCCTCTTTCACTATGTCCCTAAGGTTGAGGTTCATCCTTCATTGTGGTTAGCACATGGGTCGAGAGTCACTTTTAATGTAAATGTGGTGGGTGCACAGACTAGAAGGGATACCCTTCATATCTATGTACTCCCAAGCAAATGATCCCTTGTTCTATTTCAAGAGTGTGACCAGACATTCCAGTTCATCAGGGGCGAGGTTCGGATTGATATTCAGTGTTTTTCCTGGCTCTATCTCAACTAGAATACTTTTTGAATTCTTGAGTACCAGGATTATGCTGGTGTCACTGAATAAAGCCTCCTCTATAATAATTTCTTGTTTTTCTTCATCTAGGGTACTATTCAAGATTTGGTAAAAATGTTTATTGATAGGTGTAGGCTCACTGATGAAACTATTGATAGCATCGTCCTTTGTTTCATCTTTGAAGGTTAAGGCTTTCCCTGTTGTTAACAGCGGCTGAACACCATCTTCCTCCTCTAGCTCCATCCATAGTGGAGTTTTAGCTTTTGAGTTAGGTCAAGCTAGAGGGTATAAGGTAAGACTTTTTGTCTCAGTCCCATCTAAAATGGTCATAGACCCTAACTAACAGCTGATGTAAGCATCTGTTGTGGCGAACCAAGGTCTTCCCAGGATCGGCGGGTGCCCCCCTAACTGTGACTTCGGTTGTAACACCAAGAAGTATGTGGGGTACTCCCACAAATATACTGAGAAAATGAGGTCATCCAATATTCCCTCTAGTTTGATGGTGTACCTATCAGTGAGTTCTAAAATGGTAGGGGTTGGCCGAAGGTTGGTGAGCCCAAGTTTTCGTACAGTTTCTATGGTCATTAAGTTAATGGCTACGCCTAAATCCACCAAAACGTTCGGTATATAAGTGTCCCCAATCTATACTGTGATCGTGGGGTTCCCAAGATCATTGTATTTTGCTAAGAGGGTCTTTCCCATTATCAGTTTAGAAATTTTTCCTAGAACATGGACAGTGGGAGGATCCCTAGGTTTTCTTCTTGCTTTTCTTACACAAAGATCTCGGACTGTCTTGGTGTAGATAGGCACATCATGGAGGGTTTGCAGCAGTGGAATTTTGACATATAAGTTTTTTAACTCTCCCAAGAGGTTAAACTGAGGTTGTTCCACTATTTTTTGTAGTGTCATTTGTTTAGGATATGGGGACTCTCTAACTAGCTGTGTAGGCTATGTTTTGATGAATGTTTCTCTCTATATTTCAGCTGGTGTCTCGGTAGGACTTTCAGCATCCTCAATGATGGGGATTGTTGAATTAGATAGATATTTCTGGTTCAATCTCTCTTCAGACACTGAATATGGAACATCTTCAATGACTAAGGGCTCCACAACCCTCCCTAATCGTAAGCATATATCATGGCAGGGAACTGGGGTGATGAAGTAAGTAGGCATGTTGGTAGTCTCAAACTAGTGGACTGTGTTATTATTATTTTGGTTAGGATTGGGTTGAGTAGGTAGTTGTCATCATATTGGCATGTTCATCGGTGCAACATTTTTTTGAAGTTGCAGCTACGATTGCTAGTACTGTTGGTGAGGGTAAGGCTGAGGACGATATTGTTGATGAGACATTTGTTGGTAAGGAGGTTGGTTATGAGCAAACTGATTCCTTGAATGGGATTTCCTCCATCTAGGAGACCAAGAATTTGGCTAGTTTGATTGTTGTGGTGTCCATGGTGACCAAGAGTTAGGATTTTGTATGAAAGTTTGAGATGGATGCAATTGATTGTTAGAATAATGTGAAGGGAATTGTGTATTCATGTGATTCATACCATTCAGATTATTCATATTGTTCCAGAAGGGTGATGGGTCTAGATTTATACCTTGATGTTGAGGCTGCCATGACTTATTCTGACCAATGAAGTAGGCTTATTCCACATCAGGAGTTGATTGCTATAGGACTTCCTTCACCTAGGGAAGAGAAGGGCATTCCTTAGTGTCATGGTTCAGTTCACAGAGTTGGAATACTTACACTTTGTCAAGCGAACAATCCTTCATAGGGTGTTTCTTTCTACATCTTGGACAGAATACCCTAAGTGTCAAGTCTTCTACTACTTTCCTTTTCTTTTCTCTCAGGACATCCATTTCTAAGGAAATGGAGCTCATCATCTATGTTTTGAGTTCTCCGAAAGGTTTCCTATTTATGCACGAGTGGCCCCTCCATTAGATGACTTATGTGTTCTATTGAAGACATCCCGGTCCAATCCTTTGTCATAGTTGCTGGTTCTAGATGATCCTCTTGAGTATCTTCAACATAAGTCGACAATATATTCAAAGGATTCTTTCGAGATATCCCCCTTCCCCAACATGTTCAACATATATAGGCAATCTTCCCTAATTCCACATAATAGGATGATTTTGAGCACATCTCTTCACATGTCAATTTGTCCTACCCTCTGTACATTGTACATAAGCCTCTCCACAAAGTCTTCCAGACTTTGTTCCTCTTTCTGCACAATCTTAAACAGTTCTTCCCTTATGTCCTTGGTCCTGCAATATTATTGGTATTTACTAAGGAACACCTGCTTCATTTGTTCCTAGGTGGTGACAGTATTTCCACCCAGGCTCATAAACCATCTCAGAGCGTTGTCCTTCAAGGTAGCAGGGAAAATATTTAATTTATACTCACTGGACGTGTAGTTGTAGCTACGACATAGCATATCAAACTCGAAAACAAACTCACCTGGGTCCTCTGTGGATTTCCCATGAAACGTGGTAATACTAATGGTGAAATGTTATTCATGAGGGCCTAACCAATTGGCTATCGGATGGGGAATTGAAGTGTGGAAATAGTTTCATCTAGTAAATGGTTTCCATCGTTATGATGGTTATCCCCTACTCCTTCCTCATGATCATCTGGATCACGTCCATGATTCATGTTTTCCTCTACTCTTTCCTGTCTTTGCTTCCCCTAATTCTCCCACTCTTACTAAAGATGTAACCACTCTTATTTTGTGATCTCTTTCCTGTCTATGTGGTAAACCACCTCTAGCTCACCTCCTCCCACAACACTGGCTCTGTCTCTATCCACATGGACACTAGATGGTGTCACAGCTTCTCTTGTGTTCTCGACCATGGAAACGGATGCTTCCAACCTAGGAGTAATCAGGCCTCTTCTGACAGATGATGATCCTTGATACCAAGCTCTGGTAGAAGAGTTAGCTCTTCCAACTATGTCATCAATGAATGTCCTCCTTCCCAAGGTTGGACTGCCTCCATGACCTCGACCACCTGCAAAGTTATTATTCTGGGTAGTTCTAGGGGTTTTGGGAATGTCACATTGTACTCTCCTTGTATTCATGCAAGCTTAAAAACTGTAGAAGAAATATGAAGGGATGCAACTACTACTGTGTCTATAAATTACCTTCCCTGACAACGACGCCAAAATTTTGGTCACTCTATATGTATTAATCTGTCATAATGATCTAGGGACTAAAAACACAGTCTCGCAAAGATTTCAGACAATTAAGCATAAAATTGGCATGATGGTGCTGCAATTGGAGTAGCAGCTATGTATAATCAATAAAGAATTAGTAATACAATACAATGATCATGCAAGATGCATGAATGCCAAGACAATTTGAATTCCCAAGGAGGTCATTCGAATTGAATGAATGGGTGTCGATTAACTGACTATAATCCATAGTAAACACACTTAGTTAACCAACTGATCAAGTCCTAATTGACTCAACTGAGTCCTAATTGAAGTCAGAGTGCAATGGATGACTGATTCTAACTAAAAGTAGCTCAGACACATGTCACTGCATGCCAACCAATAAGTGGTAGCGCATCACTAACTCCAATGAACCCCGATGAGGTTAACTGAAGTCAAACTAGTCATCAGAGGTGGTTGGAGGCGCCCCTGTTGACTCCAGTTCATAAATATTAATAAAAATAATAAATATAATGAATTAAGGCACCTTCACCACTTATCTTAATTGATTGTAACCATCAATTAGCAATTAGGTGCATTTA
This sequence comes from Pseudotsuga menziesii, assembly GCA_001517045.1. Taxonomy (NCBI): domain Eukaryota; kingdom Viridiplantae; phylum Streptophyta; class Pinopsida; order Pinales; family Pinaceae; genus Pseudotsuga; species Pseudotsuga menziesii. The sequence continues at coordinate 28,298 of LPNX010321099.1, read as the reverse complement.
TGAAACTCAGATCACCCCCAAAGTGCTCCTTGTTTGAAGGAGGAAGCCTAGTTAGCCTCCCCGAATGAAGGAGAAGGCTTAGTTGGCCTCCTTGACTGAAGGTAGTCGTGGGTGTGCTCCTACTGATGTCATAGAGTGCTCATCTGATGCTAATTAAATCAATAAAACTTAGGATAGTGGTTTAACAAGGCCAAATTGACCAAATTAAGTGTGCATGGTGGGTAAATGTCTCCAACACCCCCCCTTAAGCTATAATCAAGAGAAGTAGAAACATAAAGTGCATTAAATGATAGGTCCTTGAAAACAAAGGACATAGGTCACCATGTACAATAATGTAACTCAAACAATACTCAAAAATAAATCTAAGTGAGGAAAAGAGGGAAAACCTAGTGGGAAGCCCCCCCCCCCCTCAAGTTGAACACTGAAAGTAGTCTGATCACCTGACGAACTTACCCCCAATAGTTAATGGAGGTAAGTGAACTTCTTTTCTAAAAATCTCTTGGTGAATATTTTTTTAATCTACTCATCAGTCGGGCAGTATTGCAGAATGATGGTCTTGTCATGCAGTAACTCTCTGATGTAGTGCATGTGTATCTCTACATGCTTGGTCCTCTTTCAGGTAACTAGATTTTTGGATATCTTAATATCACTTTGATTGTCACAAAAGAGGATAGTGGACAAAGTACTACCAAGATCAAACTCTGAAAGAATGCCTTGCAACCAAACAGCTTGGATGGAAGCATTCACCGCTCCTCGGTACTCGGTCTCTGCTGAAGACAATGCTATGGAGGCCTGCTTTTTGCTATACCAAAAAATGGGGCCACCACAAAACATGAATACATATCCAGAAGTAGACTTCTGATCAATAGAATCACCCGCCCAATCGGAATCTATTTAACCAACCAAATCTAGCTCGGAGTCTATAGCATAGTGAATAATGTAGGTCTTGGTTCCCTGAATATACTGGAGGATCCTATTGGATTCCTTCCTATGAATATCATGAGGATTCTGCATGTATCTTGACACAACATTCATGGAATAATAGATATCAGGCTGAGAATGAGTCAAGTAGAGCAAGCTACCTATCAGTTGTCGATAAATAGTGCAATCCATGGGAGGTGTGCTTTTTCCTTCTTCAAGGTTGATCCCTGAAAGGAAAGGGTATGGAGCATCCTTACATTCATCCATGTTAAAATTTACTAATAGATCTGATATGTATTTGTATTGAGTGACCATTATCTCATCAAAAATTTGCTCAATTTCGAGCTCCATAAATTGCTTCAAGAGCCCCAAATCGCTCATTTCAAATGCATTGTGGTAGCAATTTTGATGACTAAAATAGAAGTAATTGTGCTTCCTGTAATCAGTAATTCATCAAAATATAAAACAATAATAATCAAATTACCATAATACTACTGTATATACACATTCGTATCTTATTTACACCTTTGGAAGTTTCGCGAGAGAAGGAAGGCATCCATCTTGGAATACCACTCTCTTGGGGCCTGTTTTAACCCATACAGTGACTTCTTTATCTTGAAAACCAAAGATGGATCAGAGATGTAGCCCTCAATATGCTTCATGTATATCTCCTCATGAATATCTCCATGTATAAAGGCATACTTAACATCCATATGATGCACTTCCCAGTGCTTATGTGCAGAAATTGCCAAAAATAGGAGGATGGAGTCCATTTTTGCAACCAGTGCAAAAGTCTCATGGTATTCCACACCTTGGACCTGGGAGAAACATTTTGATACCATAATTTCCTTATATTTTCAGGTGCTTCCATCAGAAGCAACCTTAGTTTGAAACACCCACTTGCATTGAACGAATTTCCTCCCCAAAGGAAGAGAAACTAGCTCCCAAGTAGTGTTTTTCTGAAGAGAATTCATCTTTTCATCCATGGAAAATTGCCATCTCGGATCCTTCCGAGCATGGTAGTAAGACTTAGGGTCTGAAATTATCATAAAATAACAACATTCAGACAGAAAATAATTATTACAAGAGAGCGCAATACCCGCTCTTCGAAAATCAGACCGGGTTCTCCTTGGATCATCCGGATTTCCAATGTTATCACCCGCGGAGGAGAGTGTGTGCCGGGCCTAAGTTGGGAGATGATTTTGTACTTCAGGTTCTGATTCAGAATTTGATGTTTGTTGTACACTGATATCATAAACCATAGGATCCAAATCAGGGTGATCACCCCCAATTACATCATCCAAATATTCAGTAGAATAGGAAGGAAATTCAGCAGTTTTCTCCTTCACCAGTTCCACCTCCTGAAGAGGCTCATCGAACATGAAACTCCTTTCAATGATGATCTGTTTTGTTTTGATATATAGAAGCTTTGAAACCTTTATATTCATCAGGATATCCAATAAAGAGACATTATATGCTTTGTGGTTGCAAAGCCTCCTTTTATCAAGCGGAATTCGGGCCCATGCAGTGGACCCAAACACCCTTAGATTCGACACATCCGGCTTGTGTCCGAAGTATGCTTCGAAAGGGGTCTTACCTTTCATGGATGAGCGTGGAACTCTATTTTGTATGTATTCTTTTGCATTCATGGCTTCTTCCCACAAATTTGCAGCCAACTTCTTTGATTCCAGCATACAAGTGGTCATCTCCTTGAGAGACCAATTCTTCCTCTCCACTACACCGTTCTGCTGGGGAGTGTAGGGGACTAAATGTTGGATTTGAATACCAATTTGGGAACATATATATAGAAACCCATTACTGATATACTCCTTTCCATTATTAGATCTAAAAATCTTGATCTTTTTGTCAGATGCATTCTCAATCAAAGCCTTCAATTCAGTGAATTTTTCCAAGACTTCTGACTTCTTTTTGATAAAAAAAACCCATGTGTATCTGGAAAAATAATCAATGAAAGTAAGAACGTACCTTGATCCATTCATGGATGTAGTAGGCATGGGTCCACTGATATCATAATGTATCAGCCCTAGAATGCATGATGCTCAGCTTTCCTTCCTCGAATCTAACTTATGCTCAGGGTGCTTTCCAACAACACAACCCTTGCAAATTCCAGTGGTAGCTTTGATGAAGAGGAGGCCTTCAACCATAGAATTATTCTGTAATTTCTGCAAGTATTTGAAGTTCATATGGCCAAACCTCTCATGCCATAGTCTACTAACTTCATTTCCATGAGTCAGCAATGCGGTGGGCTTTTCATTCACCATAAAATGGGAGAACTCGTGGGATTTTGCATGATGGTTTGCAAGGCCTTTTGCTACAAGTTTTCTGGATGCAAGTTCTATGTTCTCTACATCATCCAGGTTAAAGGAGACTCTCTTGGGAACTCCCGTATGTGTCATTTTATAAACACTTAGGAGGTTTGATGCAAGAGATGGTACATAGAGAACATTCGAAAAATAACCATGCTCAAGATCTACAGTACCTTGTCCTTCGGATATGATTGTGGATGGGAATGGATTTTCTAGTCTCCAAAGATGAGAAATAGTCTCTTTCATCCATCATGTATTCGAATCTCTAGAATCTATCAAGAGTGATTTGGAATTTGAAGTGCTTGCCGTGAGAGCATGACCTCTTTCATGATGTGGTTCCCGATCTTGTTGATCTCTCCTCTGAAATCTTTCCGGAACATTGATGTGATTTTTCTCAAGAAGAGAAGTAGCTTCATCAAGTTTCTTTTTCATGCAGGCATGTTCAAGGTGGAAGCATTTCCGCAGTATGAACACTTGACTTTTCCTTTCCATGATTCCCTTTTCTTTTGTTATTCTTCAAGTCGGAAGGCTCTTCATGATGCTGGTTTTCAACTTTAGTATTAGGAGCTTCGAATTTGGTTTTTGGGTTCTTCTGATGCTTTCCTTTACCCTTCATATCTTTGGGCCTCGAGACATAGAGGGCTTGATCACAGGAGGATCTGATGATCCCCATCTAGACAAGCTTATCATGTTCACTTGTTAGGGACTCAATGAAGGCATTGAGTGAAGGCATATTCCATCCAGAGGTTGTGAGCTTCCACACACGGAATGTAGAGACAATGTGCTTAAACTTTGTGAAAAAATAATTTAAGGTCTTGAAATTGGAAGGTTGGAGAGACATCAACTCGTTTTCAAGCTGGTAAACTCTCAAGTCATCCTATTTTCCATACAGGGTGTCCAATTTGTCCCAAATTTCCTTTGGAGTCTTCACTCCCAAGAGATGGAAAAGAAGATCTCGGTAAATAGAGAGGCCCAAGAATCTGAATGCTTCATCTTTCTTGTTTAAGAATCTAGCTTTGTCTATCACATGAGTAGGATCTTCTTCAGTGTCCATGGTGACCCGGTAGATTCCTCTGGCACGTAGTTGGATCTCCATATCTCCTTTCCATGAATGGAAATTGAACGAAGTCAAGAGTTTGATGAAAGAATCCATCTCAAACTGTTGTAGTGAATGATTTTCACCTGTTAAAACCTGCAAATCACAACAAAAGGGGCACCATAAGGTCTAACATCCTACACATTTTATCTTTCATCACACCCAGCATAGTTGATCAAGCAAGCTTGAACAACAATTCCTCAACTTGGGGTATTAAGTGCCTTGGCTTCTGGTGCAGTGCTGGATTTTTGAGCTTTTGCTCAATTTTTCATGCAAGATCTGTCAAAAACCATGTTTTTGAGAGATATGAGCTTCGTCTCGCGTTGAGATCTGATACCATATTAATTTTTCACGGTGATCTAGGGACTAAAAACACAGTCTGACAAATATTTCAGACAATTAAGCATAAAATTGGCATAATGGTGTTGTAATTGGAGTAGCAGCTCTGTTTAATCAATAAAGAATGAGTAATACAATACAACGATCATGCAAGATTCATGAATGCCAAGACAATTCAAATTCCCAATGAGGTCATTCGAATTGAATGAATGGGTGTATCTTAACTGACTGTAAGCCACAGTAAACACACTTAGTTAACCAACTGATCAAGTCCTGATTGACTCAACTGAGTCCTAACTAAAGTCAGAGTGCAATGGATGACGGAGTCTAACTGAAAATAGCTTAGACACATGTCATTGCATGCCAACCAACAAGTGGTAGCGCATAATTAACTCCAATGAACCCCAATGAGGTTAACTGAAGTCAAACTGGTCATCAGAGGTGGTTGGAGGTTCCCCTGTTGACTCCAGTTCATATATATTAATAAAAATAATCAATAGAATGAATGGAGGTGCCTTCACCACTTATATTAACTGATTTTAACCATCGGTTAGCAATTAGGTGCATTTATGACACTCATATCACCCCCGGAGTGCTCTTTGTTTGAAGGAGGAAGCCCGGTTAGGCTCCCCGAATGAAGGAGAAGGCTTAGTTGGCCTCCTTGACTAAAGGTAGGCGTGGGTGTGCTTCTACTGATGTCATATAGTACTCATCTGATGCTGATTAAGTTAATAAAACTTAATATAGTGGTTTAACAAGGCCAAATTGACCAAATTAAGTGTGCATGATGGGTAAATGTCTCCAACAATATGCAAGTCAATAAACCTAACATACAGATGTGCAATATAAATTGTCAACCCAGAGAAGTGTTTTATTTCAAAGATAATTCACACTGTCTATGAATAAACACTAAGTAGATGATCAATTGGATGAAAGATAAACTGTCCTATTTATTTGCTCAATCAAACTCCTCTCTTAGCTAAACTAATCTAAGTTACTTCTCTGGAAATCCAGAAATGAAATTACTTCCTACAACATCAATCCAGCAATTGATTAATCTAAAAATAGGAAAGTAGAATTAATTTTGCATAAAGTTAAATCCTATCATTATCATATTATATGTAAATCCATCCTCACTAGTTTAATCCGGCTAATCGAAGAATAGGAAAGAACAACAATTCGAATTAAACAAAATCTAAACCATAATTTGACTGAAATTAGAAAACCTGAGAAAGACAAGTAATTAAAGGAAATTGGATCTAATCTTGACTGTAACAGCCATTGGAACACATGCATAATGGAAACTAACCTACACAGTCGACTGTGACACCACACAATTACAGCTTAAAGGAAATGAAAACATTACTGTCCAAAGGGCTTACAATGATAAATCATTTATGTTGCAGGTACTGTAAATAATGCAATTATTGAAACTTACACACCACACAATCAAACAATAAAAACATCTAATTAACTTGGCAATATCTGTGGAAGGCGGGCCCAACCTTTTAACAGAGACGTCGAAACTAACATAGGTTAAGACGCAGAGATCAGAAGAATCCTACTCCTTATATTAAAATGACAAATGACAAAGTACAGCTCTCTGTCACAGCTTACACAGTAGAACCCAATATCAACCAACCCTTGGCTTATAATGTTTCCCAATATTTATACATAATCAATCATAACCTTCTCCCACTCATATTAGGCAGCCATTAAGATCTACGATCTTCAGGATTCTTTGTTTCAAAGAGTTGTACAGCTGTGAGTGGAATTGAATGAGAGCAGAGAATATAAGGAGTCTTGTTGTGTGATCCATTAGTGAATAAACATAACCAATTTAAGGAATACCCGATTTGTTGCAGCTAAACCTTAAGGAATGGTGCGCTCTCGCAGCTGATTCTATTGCATCTAAGATTGTCACATCTATACATGGAATGGCGACCTCTGTTTCCGTCTAGCGTGTGGTGCTGCAACTGGGAAGTAACAAAAAGGGGTATAATAGGTGTGGTCAAAAAGGGGTAATTCCAGACCCAACACATTATTTTATTTCCCCTTCAATCATATGTCGTTGATAAAATAAGAGCTTTAACTTTTTATAACGGTCATTTTGCCAACTTTTCTCCATATTATTCATCGAGCAACTTCACACAGTGGATTCCCTGTCTGCTGTTGATTTTTTCACCCTTCCAATCTATACCATTAATTTCTCCACAGGGTGCTACAAGCACTTCACATGTTCATTTTAGTCACTCAGCCATTCCAGCATACATTTCCATGGAGAATTTTGGTCTTCTTTTAGGCACCCACCTTGTCAGTTTCACGGTCATATCAACAAATTTCAAAATATAAGCTCTTTTTCCTTACCTTAACCTCCTCTTAACCATGCGAAACAAATTGTGCTAACATTTTTATTAAATAGGCTCAGTTTTTAGCCCTTGAAGATTGTTACCATAGAATACGCATAAAAAAAAATCAATATTGAAAAACACCCAAAAAATAAAACTTTAATAAGGACAATGGCTTAACCCTTATGGACACCTATAAGCCTATCATGCACTCCTTGACAAGTATATAATCCCCCTTTCCCTTAAAAATAAAATAATAAAATAAATACAAATGATAAATACATAAATAAAAATGAATATAAAATCAAAAAAATAATTAACTCTAAAAACTTTTAACATCCAAAAAATTCAACAATGTAACGCCCCAGTTTTGACCCCGTTGCACTAGATGTATATGATGTATATATTGTAAATAATCATGGTGCGGAGCTAATGGCCAAGGCCCCACCATTGATTGGTTATGCTATGTTTCGGGTTGAAATTGTCACCGATGGTATATCGGGGCATGCGGCATACATATCAAGTTTTGTCATCAGGTAAATATGCATCTTTAATTAAAATGAACCCCGACCAGCTACGTTCACGGCAACTAAATTGAGAAGGGGCATGATTTTCACAAGGATAAGGGTGGGGGGATGTCAAACCTTGGGAAATGGGGTAAAAATCCATGTGTCATCTTTCGTTGTTTTATCCAACCACCACAATTAATAACTGCTGCTATTAGTTGGGGCAGTTATGGCTGAGAGAGGAGTGTGGTAGGACTGTCAGTCCCTGCCCACACGCACTCTCCACCCGCGGTTGACTTCACACTGGCAAAAGAAAACCACCGCTATCACTCCAGCGGACACCATTCTCTCCAGGATAGTGCTGAAACAATCACGCACTTCCGACTACTGCGCATCCTTACCATTGTCTGTTCATTATTCTTACGCATCCAGGAGAGAGGAGCCGTCTCCACTGTCATTCAAATTGTTCCACAGCGAGGAATCGGGTGTGTTCTCGACCCACATTTGGAATTGGGTATAAATCTTCTCTCACACCCTGGGTTCTGTGTTGTTGTCACTCACACAGCAAGCTGGGAGCCGTTCGGTCACTATCACCCATGATTTTCCTGTGGAGATCCATTTTACGCTCAGGGACTGTGTGTAAGTTTTCCATACTAAGTTGTGGCTCGTGCATATGTTTTTCCCTCTGTATTTTGGGTTCTGGTGCAAGTTTCTCTCACGTACAGGCTGGGAGATTGTATTTCCTCCCCAGTGTGGTCTGGGTAAGTTTTCCCGGTGACTTTGTTGTCCAGAACGGACTGTTGTTTCCCCATGTTGTGAGTTGTGTTGACTGATACGTTTGGGACTATGTAACTCGCTTGGGAGTTGTTTTGGCCACGATAGGGCCAAGAACGACTCAGGAGTTGCTTTCCCTATGTAAGTTGTGACAGCTGATTGATTGCATGTGTGCAATGGTTGGTCTTCGGACTGTGTTGGGAGCAGGGATGGGGGCTTGGTTTGCTTGATAAACCTGGTGTGTTTGGAAACCACATAGATAGAGCTAGAGGGATGGATTTCTTCTCCACAACCCCTGAATAGCACTGGAAGGGAAGGCAGGGCCTGAGGGACTGTGTAGCAGAGAAGGGACTGATTCCTTGTGTTGGGTGTGTGTGGGTGTCTTAGAAGTCAGTCTAGTTCTGGTGTAGGTGTTCCTGGATCTGTAATGAGCCCACCATCTTAGCATTTATCCTTTCCCAACTCCTTGATGGCCTGATAAACCTGACCATGTTGGCTTTGATGTCTTGTTGATGGCCTGATAAACCCAACTGTGTTGTCTTGGCTGTGTTTTGTGTATCCTTGGCTATGTGTAAGCCTGCTTGTTCCTTATTCCTTGGAGAATCATGCCCAGCTCGGGGGTGGCAGTGTTGCTGAGAGATTAAGGAGCATGCTGGCCTATGGTTGGGTGGAACGTTGCAGCGACGTAGCTGGTTGCAGAACAAGTTCTGTATAAGATAAGTGATCTTGTCTATTTTACTTCTGCAATCCTATTTACTGTTAATGATTATGATGAACATGTTGAATGAATGCTTGTATGAATGTATGTTGTTTCTGCTGTGTATGATAAATGATCATGTATGCATGTCTAGTTCAAAGCATTTATTTCAGCATTTCAGCAATTTTATGAATGCACATGTTCATGGGGCTGGTAGCCCAGATGGTTAACGCCATGGTAGCGTCCTCTTCACTGGTCGGAGGGTTGGGGATGTTACAGTGTGGTATTAGAGCTCATGTTCCAGCATGGGCCTAAATGGACCACGAAGATGCAGGGACAGAAGCAGGATTTATTTCTTCCTAGCAGAGATCGGAAGTTGATGACAGAAAACTTCCACAAATTTGTCTAAGTGTTTGAACAGTCAATTCATCGAAACACTTAGTGGGAAGGACTTCCGATGTATTGGAGAGCTAGGCGGAAGCATACTCGATGGAGAACAGTTGGACAGAAAATTGCGGAAAAGTGTCTAAATGTTCGACGTCTGTTGATGGAAAAATTTGATCGAGTGTCACCGTTGTAGATGGATAGACAACTACATGTCTGACGGATAAGGCCTTTGACTGCCGACGCCGTAAGGAAAGAAAGTTTAAAATTTTTCTAAGGCTTGAAATCGTCGACTATCGGAAGAAGATAGTGTTTCGTGTGCCACCGTTGTGGAATCCTAGAGCACTAGTCTTCCAATGGGAATAGATTGCCAATACCGACTAGGTTATGCCTCAGGAGATTGGGCCACCGATCGAGAGAAGAGCGCAGATGGTGGGCCGCCGTTGCGGCTGTTGATGGAACTATTTCGCTGATGAAAAGAAAAGGATTGAATCGATCAAGCGACGAAGAGGAAGACAAAAAGGGAGAAATTCGAAAATCTTTCTAAGTCTTGGAGTTGACAGAGTCAGTGGAGGATAAGAGCAGTTTTCGTTGACAAAAGAAGAAATTTTCAAGAATTTGTCTAAGTGTTGAGGCCATCGGTGATCGGCGATGGTTAGCTGTTTGGATCAGCGGAAGTTAGTGGATTGAATGTCCGCCATTGCAGCTGCCTAGATGACTACAGGTCCGACATGCCGGAGAAGTGTAGGCGAACAGATCACCGATGAACAGACCTTCAAGCCACCTATAAAGGGATGTATTTTGTATTGTAAAAGGTTAGCCAGTTAGCCATTGAGTCATTTTATCTAGCCAAACAATTAGTGAGTCATTTGATATGTTAGCTCATAGACACTAGCGCGTTGGTTCTGTGTTCAGTCTGTAGTATCTTACTGTAACCAGCAGCTGGCTCGTAGGAGTATGTATGTAACAATCCGCAGGGATTGACAGAGAGAGAGAGAGAATATTGTAAGAAGGCAATATAGAGATAGAGAAGAGATCTAGGAGAGAAGGGCTCCAGGCAGTGAGTGCGGAGTTACCCAGAAGATCTCTAGCTGCACACAGGTTGCAGCAAAACTGTGTACTCTCTCAAGATATAATAAAACACAGTTCTGTGGATGTAGCTTCTACCCTGGAAGTGAACCACGTAAAATCAGAGTGTTATGTGATTGATTCATGTGATTGTATTTACTTGTTGTATATGTCACTCATTACATGAACTTTGCTTACAGTTAAATGTATGAATGTGTTATTCAGTTCACAACATTATAGAAGGATAAATGTAGGTTGAAGTCTTTAAGTATTCTCTATAAGAGTTTGTCTATGTTTCACTCAAGACAGTTAAGATTTGCAGTGTAAAGCAGCCTTGTATGTTGAGTCCTGTAAGTCGAACACAAGTAATGCTAAGTACGCTGAGCCGCAGCGGTAGGATCGCAGGGAGGCGATATCGCACCATCAGAGGAGCTGTGGTGTGCGATACTGTAGGTTAAGGATCGAGCGTAGGAGAGAGTTATGTGTTTCCCAGGATGCGGCGATGCGATAAGGGCTAGAGTCATCGCGAGTAAGAGGAAATTGCGCATCGTGAAGAGAGACCTCGCGGGTTAAGAAGAGTTGCGAGATGCACACAGGATGCTACAGAACTTGGTCGAAGACACTTGAGTCTTTGGCCAACCCATTAGAATCACTTCGAGTGAGACTTCAGGCCGCTCCACGGTCTGTCACCGAAAGGGCCAGTGAGCTAGGGGTGTTGTTGGTACATTACAGTAAACCTGGGTCTGGCCATAGTGACCAATAGATTCTTATGAGAAAGAAGAAGATGCCATGGGAGAAAATGTCTGTAATAGAAATGATGACATAGAGTCTAATGGAAGGAGATTCCAAGAGACACCGTCAGAGGTTGCAGCCACCATGAGAAGCTTGATCAAAGCCCAGGAAGAGCAGCATCAGTAGAATGCGGCAATGTTGCAGAGTTTGACAGACTTGCAAAGAAAGATAGACTCGGGACGAGGTATAGTAAGACCAGAAGTCAGTAAGAGCAGTACAAGGAGAAGGATAAGGACTTCTAGTGGATCATCTGATTCTGAAGAATCTAGCGGGGATTCAAGTTCTTCTTCTCATAAAATAAAGAGAAAGAGACACCATAGGGATCGCTCTCGAGATGAATTTAAGAAAGCTAAACCTCCTACATTTGATGGTGAGGTAAAGACTGGACAAGAGGCTGAATCTTGGCTTCTTAGGATAAAGAAGTACTTTCAAGTGCATGATTGTGCAGGAAACATTAAGGCACGAGTTGCCATATTCCATATGAATGGAAGAACATCCATTTAGTGGGAACACTTCAACCAAGTAAAGAGGATCAGTGAAAGGAGACTTAAGTGGAAACAGTTCAAGAAGTACTTCAAGCAGAAATACCTCTCTGACAAGTATTATGATGACAAGAATAGGGAGTTCCATGAGCTGAGATTGGGACAGCAGACCATGGAAGAATATGCAAATAAGTTTTTGGAACTGTTGAGGTATTTCCGGTACATCAGAGATGAAAATTGAAGGTCCAGCATTTTCTGAGTGGATTACCTTAGTCTTACAAAGATAGAATTGAGTTTTATGAACCCAGAACTCTTGAAGAAGCAATAAGGAAGGCTAAGTATTGTTATGAGAAAAGCAAAGGTAAACCGGATTACCATAAGGTATGGAAGGACAAGAAGAACAAGAAGTTTGACCAAAGAAAGAAAGGTTTTAAACCTTCTAACTTCAGGAATCAGCAGAAGCAGCCATCCCAAGCTGCGAGTAAGCCAGTCGGAATGACAGGAGAAAAGCCTAAAGATCCACAACAGAATAGAGGGCCACTTCAATGTTGGAAATATGGAGGGGCCCACATGCTCAAAAATTGTCCACTTGAGAATGAGAGTGCAAGGCCAGCTTATAACATTCAAGAAGCAGAAACAGTGGGTCAAGTAGCAAGGGCAGTCCCTAGGATTTATGCAACACTAGAGGACCACCAGGCAGATCACCAGTCAACTGTGGTTGAAGTTGCAGGTAAGATTGTTGAGCAATCTGTTTCTATTTTAATTGACTCTAGTTCCATGCACAGTTAGATTACTCCTAGAATAGTGGATATTTGTGCTTTTAAGAAAGTAAAGCATAGGAAGTCTTGGTTAGTCCAGCTAGCCACTGGAACTAAGAGAAAACTCAATGAAGTGGTAGAGAAATTTCCATTGGGCATGAATGGATTGGTCACTTGTGTAGAACTAAATGTTCTACCACTTGGTTCCTATGATGTTCTCATTGGAATGGATTGCTTAGAAGCTCACAGGGTGAAGTTTGATTGCTACAATAATAATTTTGAATGCATGAATGAATAAGGAAACCTAGTAGTTGTGAAAGGCATTCCAAAGGTGATTTCAATATGACAGGTTTCAGCAATGCAGTTAAAGAAGTTCCGTAGGAAGGGTTTCCAGTTGTATGCAGCTCATATTTTGGAGACATCAGGAGATGAAACTCTGAGGTTAGAGGAACATCAGGTGTTACAGGAATTCAAGGATGTATTTCCTGATGAGATTCCAGGGCTTCCTCCAAAGAGGGACATTGATTTCACAATTGAACTTGTGCCAGGAGCAGCACCAGTGTCCAAGGCACCCTATAGGATGAGTACACCGAAGATACTAGAGTTGAAGATGCAACTGCAAGAATTGTTGGAAAAGAAGTATATTCGGCCGAGTGTGTCTCCTTGGGGAGCACCAGTTCTGTTTGTAAAAAAGAAAGATGGTACACTCAGGTTATGTATTAATTACAGGAAATTGAACAAAGTTACCGTGAAGAATAAATATCCTCTGCCTAGGATTGATGACCTCTTTGATCAAATGAGAGGAGCAAAGGTATTTTCCAAGATTGACTTGAGGTCTGGTTACCATCAGGTGAGAATCAAGGATGAAGACATTCATAAGACAACCTTCAGAACAAGGTATGGACATTATGAGTTTGTAGTGGTACCATTTGGTCTCACAAATGCACCAGCTACATTTATGTGCCTTATGAATAGTGTCTTCAGCAGATATTTGGACAAGTTTGTTCTTGTTTTCCTTGATGACATTCTTGTTTATTCTAAGAATGAGAAAGAGCATGAAGAGCACTTGAGATTGACATTGAAATTGCTCAGGGAACATCAACTGTATGCAAAGCTGAGCAAGTGTGACTTCTATAGAGATAGAATTCAGTACTTGGGTCACATTATCTCAGAGGAGGGTATATCTGTGGACCCTGAAAAGATTGAAGCCATTATGAATTAGCCTACTCCAGGAAATGTGACAGATGTAAGATCTTTTATGGGACTTGCAGGATACTACAGGAGATTCATTGAGGGATTTTCCAAAGTTGCACATGCCATCACATCTTTGCAAAGGAAGGGGATGAAGTTCGAATGGACATCGAGGTGTGAAGAAGGCTTCCAGCAGTTGAAGAATCTTCTCACCAGTGCACCCATATTGAAAGTTGCAGATCCGGAGAAATACTTTGTGGTGTGTACCGATGCATGCGGACAAGGGCTTGGAGGAGTCCTTATGCAGGAAAACCACATGATATGTTATGAGTCAAGAAAGCTGAAGGAGCATGAGAAGAACTATGCCACTCACGATCTAGAGCTTGCAGCCATAGTACATTCTCACAAGATGTGGAGACATTACTTGATGGGTAGAATATTTGAGCTCAGAACATATCACTATGGACTGAAGTATTTGTTTGATCAGCCTACTCTGAATGCTAGGCAAGCAAGATGGCTGGAATTTTTATGTGAGTTTGATTTTGAAATCAAGCACATAAAGGGAAAGGAAAATAAGGTAGCTAATGCACTCAGCAGAAAGGTGTAGGAAATGCATGTGGCATCTCTTAGTAATTGCCAATCAGATTTGAGGCAGCAGATTGTTAATCAGGTTGCTGGAGATGAATTGTATGAGCAGGTAAGAGACAAATTGCAGCAGCAAAGTCTTGAGAAGAGGTATGAGGGATATAAACTTGAAGAAGATGGACTTCTTACTTATAAAGGTAGAATTTATATTCTAGATGTAGCATATTTGAGGAGAGTTGTTATGGATGAAATCCATCAAGCTCCGTATTCTGGTCACCCAGGATATCAGAAGACAATTGCTACAGCTAGAAAGCAGTACTTTTGGCCATGAATGAAAAGGGATATGGCTGAGTACATTTCGAGGTGGATGAAATGTCGACAAGTAAAGGTTGAGCATCAACACCCTGCTGGTTTGTTGCAGCCTTTGCCAGTTCCAGAATTGAAATGGGAAGTTATTTCCATGGATTTTATTACGGGATTGCCGATGACTTGGAGGCAACATGATTCCATCATGGTTGTGGTAGACAAGTTGACAAAGACAATGCATTTTATACCAGTGAAGTCTACGCATAAGACAGACGATATTGCAAATATCTTCATGAAGGAGATTTTCAGATTACATGGATTTCCGAAGGCAATAGTCTCTGACAGAGATGTCAAGTTCACTTCCAACTTTTGGAAGGGATTGTTCATAGATTTGGGTACAAAGCTAAATTTCAGCACTGCATACCATCCTCAGACAGATGGTCAGACAGAGAGAGTTAATCAGGTGCTTGAAGATATGCTTCGCATGTACGTGATGGACAAACCAACCAAGTGGGAAGATTACTTGCACTTGGTAGAGTTTGCTTATAACAATGGACAGTAGGCATCCTTGGGGATGAGTCCGTATGAAGCTTTGTATGGAAGAAGGTGTAGGACACCAATGACTTGGGATAACCAAGTGAACATGATTGTGCTTGGACTAGAATTGCTTAGGGAAATGGAGCAAGAGGTTGTAAAGATCAGGAAAAATCTGAAAGTAGCACAGGACAGACAGAAAAGCTATGCAGATAAGCATAGGGTGAACAGGGATTTCAGTGTTGGGGATCATGTTTACCTCAGAGTGAGGGCAAAGAAGAGTTCCTTGAAGCTTGGAAGTTGTGCCAAGCTGTCGCCTAGATACTGTGGGCCGTTTGAAGTGCTTGAAAGAATAGGGCCGGTTGCATATAGACTTGCATTTCCTGCTAGCACTAGGGCTCATAATGTTTTTCATGTTTCTTTGCTTAAGAGATATGTACATGATCCTAACCATGTGATAAATTGGAATGTGATTCAAGTGGAACCTGAGGGAGAGTTCCGAATCGAGCCAATGCACATCCTCGACAGGAAGGTCACAATGCTCCGGAACCGGGCCATAGGGCAGGTAAAGGTGCAATGGGAGCACTACGGACCTGAAGAGGCTACGTGGGAGATAGAGGATGCCATGCAATTGGCACATCCATTTTTGTTCAATTCTGTAGAACATTGAGGCGAGACTAGTGTAGCATTTTGTTCAATTTTGTAAAGCACTGAGGACAGTGCTATTGAAGGGGGAGGGGAATGTAACGCCCTAGTTTTGACCCCGTTGCACTAGATGTATATGATGTATATATTGTAAATAATCATGGTGCGGAGCTAAAGTCCAAGGCCCCACCATTGATTGGTTATGCTATGTTTCAGGTTGAAATTGTCACCGATGGTATATCGGGGCATGCGGCATACATATCAAGTTTTGTCATCAGGTAAATATGCATCTTTAATTAAAATGAACCCCGACCAGCTACGTTCGCAGCAACTAAATTGAGAAGGGGCATTATTTTCACAAGGATAAGGGTGGGGGGATGTCAAACCTTGGGCAATGGGGTAAAAATCCATGTGTCATCTTTCCTTGTTTTATCCAACCACCACAATTAATAACTGCTACTATTAGTTGGGGCAGTTATGGCTGAGAGGGGAGTGTAATAGGACTGTCAGTCCTTTCCCACATGCACACTCCACCCGTGGTTGACTTCACAATGGCAAAAGAAAACCACCATCATCACTCCAGCGGACACCATTCTCTCCATGACAGTGCTGAAACACTCATGCACTTTCG
The DNA here is from genome assembly GCA_001517045.1 of Pseudotsuga menziesii. Lineage (NCBI taxonomy): Eukaryota > Viridiplantae > Streptophyta > Pinopsida > Pinales > Pinaceae > Pseudotsuga > Pseudotsuga menziesii. Next base: position 11,914 of record LPNX010321099.1, on the reverse strand, counting down.
ACTACTGTGCATCCTCACCATTGTCTGTTCATTATTCTTACACATCCAGAAGAGAGGAGTCACCTCCACTGTCATTCACATTGTTCCACAGCAAGGAATCGGGTGTGTTCTCAACCTGCATTTGGAATTGGGTGTAAATCTTCTCTCATGCCCTAGGTTCTGCGTTGTTGTTACTCACGCAGCAAGATGGGAGCCGTTCGATCACTATCACCCATGATTTTCCTGTGGAGAGCCATTTTACGCTCAGGGACTGTGTGTAAGTTTTCCATACTAAGTTGTGGCTCGTGCATATGTTTTTCCCTCTGTATTTTGGGGTATGGTGCAAGTTTCTCTCACGCACAGGCTGGGAGACTGTATTTCCTCCCAGCGTGGTCTGGGTAAGTTTTCCCGGTGACTTTGTTGTCCAGGACAGACTATTGTTTCCGCATGTTGTGAGTTGTGTTGACTGATACGTTTGGGACTGTGTAACTCACTTGGGAATCGTTTTGGCCATGATAGGGCCAAGAATGACTCAAGATTCGCTTTCCCTGTTTAAGTTGTGATAGTTGATTGATTGCATGTGTGCAATGGTTGGTCTTCGGACTATGTTGGGAGCAAGGATGGGGGCTTGGTTTGCTTGATAAACCTGGTGTATTTGGAAACCACATAGACAGAGCTAGAGGGATAGCTTTCTTCTCCACAACCCCTGAAAAGCACTGGAAGGGAAGGCAGGGCCTGAGGGACTGTGTAGCAGAGAAGGGACTGATTCCTTGTGTTGGGTGTGTGTGGGTGTCTTAGAAGTTAGTCTAGTTCTATTGTAGGTGTTCCTGGCTCTGTAATGAGTCCACCAGCTTAGCATTTAGCATTTCCCAACTCCTTGATGGCCTAATAAACCTGACCATGTTGGCTTGGTTGTCTTGTTGATGGCCTGATAAACCCAACTGTGTTGGCTTGGTTGTGTTTTGTGTATCCTTGGCTATGTGTAAGCCTGCTTCTTCCTTATTCCTTGGAGAATCATGCCCACCTCGGGGGTGGTAGCGTTGCTGAGAGATTAAGGAGCATGCTGGCCTATGGTTGGGTGGAACGTTGCAGCGATGTAGCTGGTTGCAGAACGTGTTCTTTATAAGATAAGTGATTGTTGGGGCGCGCACCCTACTGGTCCCTAATTTTGGTAACTCTGCGGTTTTTGTGGAAGTTGTAAGCGGAGTTATGACTCAAAACAGTCTTAGGGGTATCGAGGTTGAGTAAAAACCTTCTTTTTGTAATAAACCCATGGTTTAAGTCCAGGGTTTAGGGTTCGGGGTGCCCATGGTTTTGTAATAAGTGCACTATAAATAAGCACTCTTGTAAAGAAGTCAGTTTAGGCTTTTTGATGTAAGATCAATTGATGCGAAGCTAAGGCTTGTGGTAAGAAGGTTAAGTCCCAGCTATGTGCATGGACGACCTCTGCAGCTGTGTGCGTAGAGGGTTTTGGGCGATTAAGGAAATATGCAGCTGTGTGCGCAGAGACCTGTAGCTGTGTGCATGGCTTTGAGGACTTGAAGGGATCTGTAGCTGAGTGCACAGATCAGAACTGTGGTTTTTTTGTAAAGAGTTGAATAAAACACAGTTCTGTGGACGTAACCCCTAAACTGGGGGTGAACCATGTTATATCGTGTGTTGTGGTTTTTGTTGTGTTGTTGTTATGTTCTTTTATGCATTGATAAATATATAATTGATAAGTAAGATCACTGCTAAATACTAACTTCACTGGAATTCCCAGTAAAGGGTTAAGCAAGGAACTGTTTGTTATCTAACCGTGAAGCTAAATAAGTAATTATTAAAGCTCTGCATTTTATGATTATAATTGTTAGAAGCTAAAGGTACAGTAATATCCCTCTTCTGTTTGCAGAAACCTGATTCTGCGACACCCCATAACTGTTTCGGGTGAGACTGCAACCTGTTCGCAGGTTGTTGCCGAAAGGGCCAACACTGTGGGTCTTTTGTTGGTGCGAAGTTAATGGTATAAAGCCCAAGTCTACCCTATAGCCAAACAAATTGGTTCCGTTTCCGGTTGAACTCAGTATCTGCTCAAGAGGGGTTTACGTCGTACCTCGAGGGATATGTTTTGGAGACCCTCAGTGAAATAAATCGGTGATTGGATTGAAGAGACTTATCTGAACTTTGCTGTATAAGAGAACAAAGATCCGCGTCGTAGTGCAAACGACTTTTTACAAAGGTATGTTTTTTCTGATGTGTATGAAATTTTCTTTGGTAGTATCCACATAGAGTTGCACCAGTGGTTATCCAGGTTAACAGAGAGAAGGACGAACTTCCAAGAATGTTAGTTTCCTGATTGGACCCCCGCAAGAATTAATATATTGAAAAGGGTGAACAACGAGATATCATGCACTGTTGATTTCTGGACAACGCGAACCCTTGAAGCATTTGTGACGGAGTGCGCCATTGACACAAGTACATCCTTCAGCGAAGCCGAACGGCAGTTCTTCAAAGGACCAGGGGGTAAGTACTTGAATTCATTTAGTTTGAGAATTAAAATGCTATTGGCTTAAAAGGTATATTTCTCATTGAATCAGACTGTTAGATTTAGCACTACTAACTTATGTTTGCAAGTGAAAGTACCTTCGACGAGCAAAGTGGTTTGCTGTGAAGTGGCAAAAGGTACAAGAGAAATTTTGAGTCCTATACCCTAGGTCAGAATACCGAGTCTAACCCTGTAAGTCCAACAGTCTCAGAGCCCAAAGAAACCCCTTCTGTTGGAAACCCTCCAGTAACCCCGCAGCGGAGACCTATTATCCCTAAGAACCCATCGCAGTCTGAAAGTAACCCTAGTTAGAGTATTCCTGTCGCAGGTCAGTCTACCCCAGTAAGTTCCCCCCCTCCTACTACCAGTCCCCCTCCCTTCTCCCCTAGACCCGCGATGGCACATATGAATGACGACATTAAGCTCCCTGTTTTCAAAGGAACTGGATCAGAGGATCCAGAACAGTTCTGGTTTTTATGCGAAGCAGTGTGGACTGCTAAGAACATTACGGATCAAGATACAAAAAGAGCGCAGCTGGTTACTTCTTTCAGAGACCATGCTCTGACCTGGTTCATGAAGTTTTCCAGCACTCAGAACCATGTCTTAGCTGATATAAAAGAAGCAATGATAAAGGAATTTAAGAAGTTGAAATTAGAGTCATAGTGTATCACTGAATTGAAAGAGATTCAGCAGAGGCGCGACGAATCAGTGTGGGACTTTGATCAAAGGTTCAAAGTTATGCTAGACCAAGTCAGTTTCACCATTGGACCTGTGCAGCACAAGGAATGGTTCATTGCAGCATTGCTACCACATATCATAACTCCACTCATGCAATAGAAGGTTACTGACCAGCAGGAGGCTCTGGAAATCGCGACGAAGCTTGAAACCACTCCTGTCGAAGACAATTCTGGTATCGCTCAAATCCAAGTGTAGTTGGCAGTGATGGCTCTGGAGCTTCGCGATATGAAGAGAGGAAAAACCAGTCGCGAAGAGGTTTGGTGTACACAATGTCGGACAGAAGGTCATGCCAAGGAACAGTGTCCTGTGGTAAGAAATTACCTGAATACTAGTGCGCCAAACCCGTTTAACCCGCAATTCCTATATTGTGAGCTCTGTAGAACAACAGGTCAGCATCGACCTGAAGACTACTATCTGCTACAAAGGTATGGGCAAGTACCTAAGAACCCCTATTGTAAATTCTGTAAGTCTGTAGGACATAATGAATATGAGTGTCACAGCTTTGACCTCATGAGAGAACGAACTTACAATGCTTATCGGGTACAAAATGAGGGACAGAGCAATGATGGATATGGTTACCGTGGTGGTGCATCAGGTAGAGGTGCTTTTGGAGGTCATGGTCGATGTGGTATGGCCGGAAGAGGAAGAGGCCAGGTTGTGTGTTACAACTATAACCAGGATGGGCATCTAGTGAGAGACTGTCGAAACCCAACTACGACATGTCGGTATTGCCGAGCAGTAGATCATGTGATCGAGCAGTGCCCGTAGTTGATAGCTAAGATTCAAGAAAGAAATAGTGCCCCTACTCAGAATATTCAGATGATTTCCATGGAGCAACGACCTGTCCCAGCCATTAATGTTGTTACCCGGAGTGGAGCTACGACGGAAGTACATAATAAGGAGAAACAACCTGATGAGGCTTGGGTTCGTAAGGCCCCAGAGAAAGTCCCAACATTTGATATCGAAAGAGAAAAAGAGACATTCATGGAAGACAAGAGAGATTTTGCTGCTCCTAGCACATCAGTAACACCTGCGTAACAACATCAGCAGCAGTCCCAGCCGCAAGAAGATTCGACAGATAAAGTAAGTACACTATCCTCCTTTTTACAGAGTTGTATGAAGCTCTTGAGAAATCAGAATGCTTTAAATGAGTTGCAGAAAGTTATTGCTTCTTGCGAACCTCAACGAAGTTCTGGTAAGGAAAAAACTGTTCATAGAGTCAGAAGAACTGGCAGGGAAATGAGATTGAATGCTCAGATAGGAGAATATGACATGAATGATGTCATCCTGGACCTAGGATCAGAGGTAAATGTCTTAACTAAGCAGATATGGGAACAAATGGGAAAACCTACTCTGGAATGGTCCCCTATACAGTTGAGATTAGCCAATCAGCAGAAGATTGTGCCCCTAGGAAGACTCCCTAGTGTATCAGTAGATATTGATGGAGTCAGTACCTTAGCAAACTTTGAGGTAATTGAAATAATTGATGACAATAACCCCTATCCAGCACTACTAAACATTGAATGGGCAATAGATAATGATGCAGTAATCAACCTGAAGAAGAGATAGATGACTTTCGAAGGGAAAGGATTGAGAGTCATAGTCCCATTGGATCCTTCTCAAGGAGCGAGATACACAGAGCCAGTAAGCGATGAAGACCAGGATGTTTTGGACCACGTCTACAATATCACAGTGAAGGAAGAAGATTATGTTGATCCTACTGCCAAAGGTATCATGGATTGGCAGTGTGACAGCTCCTGCATGACAGATTCAGATGATGGCCTAGAGAATTGGTAGAATAGACTGTATGAGCTACATGGCCATCGATGTGCCAGAATTACCAAGTCTCTCAGATGGCTTGGCTCACAAACAAGAACCTTACCTATTTTTGATGGTTCGACAGACTAAGAAGAGTTTATTGTGCAATTCTCAGAGCAAGTACCAGACTCACAGAAAATGGAGACTCTAGATTCAGCATTCAGAGCCACAACAGCCAGATGGTGGAATGGTCACAAAAATTACATTCATAGTTGGGAAGCGTGCCAGAAGTCCCTTTACCTAAGATTCAGGGATCAACCTCAGGAGGTGCGAAGCAGGTTTAATGATAAGACTAGTCCTCAGGGACATTTGGAGCAATGCTACGAGGCATGGAAGCATGTACCTCATGAAGAATGGGTACATAGGTTTGTGCACACCCTGGAACCTATAGCAAAGAACTGGTATGCGGAGGTCGAGCTTCGCCACGCTGTTAGGTTGATCCATACTAAAGCATTTGATGATCAAGAAATAGCAGAATCCCAACCTGATTGGAAGGCACAAGAAGCCAATGTAGTAGAATGTTATAACCTCGCAATTGACGAGGATGACGATCCGCGCAACATTAACATTCCTGAGTCAGAAGGCTACTGCAAAGTACATGGACCAGCAGTTGAAGCACCTGAAGTGACTCAGCCCCTGAAGACGTGGACCGTAAACATTGGGTCAGAAGAAAACCCTACTGGTGGAGATTATTGGGATAACGAAATGGTGAGAAAAGTGACCCAACTTCCCCATGAATATCTGGACCTATCTCTAACAGGGTTATCAACAATGAAAAGAATTATTGAGGTGGTGGAAGACATTCTATCGTGGGTTGAAGTTAGAAGCTAGGTTGACGCTGGTATCAGGAAATGTTGAATGTCCTTATTTTGGCATAGCCAGAGTCACTGCTTATGCCGAAGAAGGAAAGATGTGTCAAAGATTAAAATACGACCGTTGGAAGAAATCAAAATTGGCAGCGCCAGTACGCTACCTATAGTTACTGCCTATATTAATGAGATCTTGGAAAATCTACCGCCGTTTGGACAAGATCTCTGTTAGATTTGGTATCATCAATGCACAGTTATGACAGATGTCATGGATGGATTCTATAAGAAGACGCCCACACCCACGACGTTTGCATTCTGTAATTTCTTGAGTTTTACAATTGCATCCATGTCAGCTGATAGCGAGCTTCAGAAGTTAGTGAGAGAATTTGAACAGGAGGGTCTGCCGCACCTTTTCAGCCACCCACCTGCGTCTACAACCCACGAAGAGACTCCCCTAGCACTGACCCATCCAATGTAGACACGCTCTACCAGAAAAAAATTTAAACCTGAAGTCTGTTCGAAGCGGAACGAAGACAGACACCAGCAATCAGGGAAAACACCGGAGGATCCCGAGATGAATCCATCCGACTCTGCAGAGGTCCTGTTTGAAGAAGATGAGAACATTGCACCGGAGTGTCCACCGTATCTTCCACCAGTTCGACCAGGAGTTCAGCTCCCTCAGCGGACGAAGAATTTCACATTATTAACCCCTTCGCTGCCACCGGGTGTGCAGTTGGTCGGGACAATGACAGGGAAAATAGACTGGCTCAAGTACGCCGACCACGATACAAATGATCATGGGAAATTTCCACAGTTTTCACCTGGTACATACTTACATTCAGTCCGCTATCAGGAGACTAGAGCGACATTATTAGAATTAAAACAGTGGGCTACTGGCTTGGACAAAGCTGGTTTGTTGAAGATGCTCGATGTGCCCCACTTCAGACGCAGCACACAGATAACCATGGTGGTCAAAAAATTATTGGCATTGGTACATGATGGGTACCTATGGATCGAAAACCAAAAAATCGCTATCAATGGAGAACTCATTCACCAGATTACGTGCCTGCTGAAGGAAGGACCTGACCCTAGCATTGAGTTTTTGGGAAAGCATGAAGATGTGAAGCTAGCACATAGCATGAAGGAACACTTCGGGCTAATTAAAGGGAAGCGAGGTTATCAAACCTCGGCCATTCAGCATCACAACATTCACTTCGCAGCTGAACTCTTAGCCTGCAAATTGATGAGAAAGTGTAGACCATATGAAGTGCCTGCCCCGATTGTAAGTATTGCTGCGAACTGTACGAAGGCTACATTTACAATTGGGCAGCATACATAGCTAAGGAATTTCTTGAAGATGCCTGGGACATGCAGGAAAAAGGTAGACCCTTTCACTATTCATGGTTGATCGTACTTATTTCCCTGATCGGGTCGAAAGAGCCCACCGAGGCGCAGTTTATTGATGTACCTCCAAGCATGTCAAGTGCAGCGAGGTACGCATCACTCTGGGTGTCGCAGGACAGAGCATCCCAGCAGATGAAAAACACTGTGTTCGCCTTTTACGCCATGAGTATCTCATATGAGATTGTCAAGACCCCGTGGCTCAGTAATGAGCTATTTTCTCAATATGATGGAGTGGCCAACTTCAGGGCCGACATGCACAATGTATTTATCCAAGCCCGTGCAGATTAGAAGAAGGCATGCTGGAAGTTGCCATATGTGGTGACCAAAGACGACATCCTCGCGGTAATTCAGCAGTGGCCGGTTGAATGGCTGAAGGACAAAGGAACAAATCCCAGCATCCCAATCCCTCTGGTCACCAATGTGGGCGCTAGCCCTAGTCAAACGCAGCAGCTAGGTCCCCCAGAGGATAGCGAAGAGCAAACTGAGTCGCAGCAAAGTGAAACCGACCAGGGTGGAGATGGCGAAGACGAAGGAGAAGAAGAGGAGTCGGTCAAAACTATCTCAGACCCTAATCGGCCAGATAAACGCAAGTCACCAAAGGCCGAAGAAGTGACCAAACTTCAGTCTCGAAAGAAAACGAAAGCGTCGAAAGACAAGAATATCGACGAAGAGCCTACCCTGACAAGTGAAGAGCTTAATTAGGCTTTGTCGAAATCCACAAAAGTTCTCACCAAGAAATGGTCAGAGTTTGCAGATATGCATCTTGATGCTATCGCCGGTGTAACAAAGCAAATCTTGGAGCTGAAGGAGTTAGCAGAAAAATCAGTGATGGGCATTGCAGCAAGTAGTGCCCCAGTACTTGCGCAACGACACACAATACAATGGCCGGTTAGAGAACACCGGGGACAAGTCTCAAGCGTCGCACTCATCATAACTGACGCAGCATCTCGCGCGGAGATGAGCATGATAGTTGGAATAGATTACACTAAGATGTCCATGATGGAATTACATCTCTGTCAGTCATCCATCGTGAAGGAAATCCAAGCCCGAGACCACCACTCACAAATACTGTTGGAAAATACCAGGAAGCAGAACGATAGCCTCGCAGCACAGTTGGAGGAAGCGGAGTAGAGAAAGAGCGACGCAGAACGTAAGCAGGTCACATTGGCGCGAGTATTGGAGGAGGCATGTCGAAGTCTTCCTGACTTTGACATCCAGAATGAGAAAGAACCGAAGCAAAGAATTGCCAAACTAAAAGACTACGTATAGCAGTCTCGTAGTGAAATAGAGAAGCTTAAAGCAGAGCATGAGGCTCAGATCGCGGAGCTTCAACTCCGCATTATCCCAGAAATCCCACCAGAGGTCAGAGAGCAGCGCCGCGCAGACATTCGGGCCTCAACATCAAAAATCTTAGATATCGTTGGCAGCATAGCCAAGTTGCTAGAAGAAAGCGTTGACGCCTGGACAACACTGCAGGAAAACCCCGAAGTACAGAAGCTACAAGAAACCATCAAGCAGCGACAAGCAGAGTTGGACGCAGTAAAAGTGGAAATTAAGACCCTGCCCCTACGCAGAAAATGCTTAAGGTAAAACAAAGCAAGGAAATCTAGCAGGAGATTGAGTCGTACAGAACAAAAGCCACACTGCTGGAAAATGAGATGCAGCCCCTTGTCAACGAGGCCTTAGAATTGAGTACTGTTGTGGACAACCAGCTCACAGTTCTCAAGGAGTACGATGCATTTGCACGAGAAAAGGCTAGCAAAGCCTCAACGACAGCATTGCAGGAGTTGGTGGAGAAGGAGCAAGCAACCGACAACATCATGCGCGGCCTCAACAAACAATTCACTGTCTTCGCCAACAAAGTTCTCCCACCAGACCAACAGCAGCGTGTCCTGGGACAGGACACTGGTGAGTCTTAGGGGCCTGTTGGGGCGCGCACCTTAACGGTCCCTAATTTTGGTAACTCCACGGTTTTTGTGGAAGTTGTAAGTGGAGTTACGACTCAAAATAGTCTTAGGGGTGTCGGGGTTGAGTAAAAACCTTCTTTTTGTAATAAACCCATGGTTTGAGTCCAGGGTTTAGGGTTCAGGGTGCCCATGGTTTAAGCCCATGGTTTTGTAATAAGTGCACTATAAATAAGCACTCTTGTAAAGAAGTCAGTTTAGGCTTTTTGATGTAAGATGAATTGATGTGAAGCTAAGGCTTATGGTAAGAAGGTTAATTCCCAGCTATGTGCGTGGATGACCTCTGCAGCTGTGTGCACAGAGGGTTTTGGGCGATTAAGGAAATCTGCAGTTGTGTGCGCAGAGGCCTGCAGCTATGTGCGCGGCTTTGAGGACTTGAATGGATCTGTAGTTGAGTGCATAGATGAGAACTATGGTTTTTTTGTAAAGAGTTGAATAAAACACAGTTCTGTGGACGTAACCCCTAAACTGGGGGTGAACCACGTTATATCGTGTGTTGTGGTTTTTGTTGTGTTGTTGTTATGTTCTTTTATGCATTGATAAATATATAACTGATAAGTAAGATCACTGCTAAATACTAACTTCGCTGGAATTCCCAGTAAAGGGTTAAGCAAGGCACTGTTTGTTATCTAACCGCAAAGCTAAATAAGTAACTATTAAAGCTCTGCATTTTATGATTATAATTGTTAGAAGCTAAAGGTACAGTAATATCCCTCTTCTGTTTGCAAAAACCTGATTCTGCGGCACCCCATAGCTATTTTGGGTGAGACTGCAACCTGTTCGCAGGTTGTTGCCGAAAGGGCCAACACTGTGGGTCTTTTGTTGGTGCGAAGTTAATGGTATAAAGATTGGGTCTGCCCTATAGCCCAACATTGATGTTGTCTATTTTACTTCTGCAATCCTATTTACTGTTAATGATTATGATGAACATGTTGAATGAATGCTTGTATGAATGTATGTTGTTTCCGCTGTGTATGATAAATTATCATGTATGCATGTCTAGTTCAAAGCATTTATTTCAGCATTTCAACAATTTTATGAATGCACATGTTCATGGGGCTGGTGGCCCGGATGGTTAACGCCATGGTAGTGTCCTCTTCGCCGGTCAGAGGGTTGGGGACGTTACAAACAACTTTTAAAAATTCTAATTTGTTTTAACACAATCTTAATTAGTTAAGTAAAAAATTTAATTCAAAAACTTTGCCACACAATAATTAATAATTATGTAATGCATAATAAAAACTATAATTATAAATAAGCATAAAAGGTCCAAAAAAAAATCTTAAATAAAATGATTAGTTATGATTTTCATGATTACATAATATGATAAGTCAACTATTATTCTATTTGGACAACTAAAAACCTATTTATCAAAACATGAGTCCTTTCATTCCATTGAGGCATTCTTACTTTTGATGATGGACTTTACTCTTGAGTCTGAAACATGTCAAGCATAATTAATTTCTCCACGGGTCTCCAATCTACCTTCAATAATGTCATATCCCTTTGAAAGCCTAAATGAAACTATTTTCCATGGTGTTTTCCAGGGAAACAATCTTCTTGGATTTCTCATCCATTCTCTACAAAACAAGAGTCTAGAAAAGCGAAACTTCATCTTCAAGCAAGGAGAGAGAAATTTTCAACTAATTCTTTAGTCCTTCGCTCTTTATCTACAACAAGACAATAGTAGCCTGCAAGGAAAAAACTTCTTGATGAAGTCGATCATGGGATTCCTATAAGGAAATAACCTTCTTCTCACTAATCTCCTGCAATTTTCGTAGATCCAAGGAATCATCTTCATCAAACATACTTATATTCAATAGGCTTTCAATGCACAGTTGAATCATAATTGTCTCAATTTACACGATTCGACTAATACCAAGTTGAGTATATGCCAATCGCTCTCAGAGTCAACCAAGCAAACAATCTCAATGATGAGCAAACAACACAACACAAGAGCATCCTCCAAGGATTATTCAATCAATATATTTAAGGTCCAAGACACAAAAAATGTAAATATTCTATTATTCAATCCTTAGCTGGAAAAATACCAAGTAGTTGATGGCCCAATAAATCGAGATCACCTAAAGAAAATTAGTCGATGGAGAAGCCAAGTGCTAGTCGATCAAACACATGCTAATCGATATTTAGTCAATGGTCATTACAAGTCGATATCTTCGAGATTCAAGTCATCCATCTAGTCGATCTACTATCTGGTTGAACCATCTCGTTGACCAAAATAATTTTCTAAGGAAACACAAGCTATACCAATGTGTCGAGTGTCTAGTTGGTCACACCTCAATGTATCCATTTGATCTCTAGTTGAACAAAATAGGTTGTTGGTCAATACTATGTCAACCGATACAAGTCAATATGCCTCATAAGTCAAGTATCATAATCAGGGTAACCAATAACATACTCAATCAAACAACAATGTTTTTCCAAACAAGCTAAGGCATCATAAATTTTCAAAAAAATAGAACTCAAGAAATTTTCATATCTCATCATCTAGGGAACATCAAGGTTCACCATTCTTTTGAGAACAACAATCCGCCTAATGATTGCATCTTTTTGTTGGGACTTGGGCAGACCCGGGTTAATGCTTTACACGTTGCACCAACAAAAGACCCACTGTGTTGGCCCTTTCGGCAACAACCTGCGCGCAGGTTGCAGTCTCA
>LPNX010321098.1:0-11154 GCA_001517045.1 Pseudotsuga menziesii | reverse complement strand
GGATTTGCCATGCCCTATATATACTCCAAACAATGCTACAGGATCCAACACTTTCCCAACCTTTTCCAAAATGCCCCCCGTGCCTCCCTTCCCCTCTACAGTTAGAGGGGAAGAGAGGCACGGGGGGGATTTTGGAAAAGGTTGGGAAAGTGTTGGATCCTGTAGCATTGTTTGGAGTATAGACAGGGCATGGAAGATCCTCAGAGGTGACTCATCAATTGATCAAATACTCAGAGGCATGGGCCTCCCTTGTAAATGCAATTTAAATTTTGCTTCAGCTTCCTATTTTCCATTGGATGGTCCAATTTGTTATCTCATCATATGCATTGTTTTTTATATGCCTTTGTTAAGCTTTGAAGCTACACCTAGATAAGGCGCAAACCCCAGCATATCATATGGAAGATTCAGCATGCGCTTATGGTTTCCTTATGCCTTTTTTTATTTGAAGGTTACACCCAATCAGAGCATGAACCTTGTCGAGCTTAAGCCATGACCCTTTCCTTATCTTTACTCTGTCTGCTAGTGTGTTGTAGACACTTTTAGCCGTGACTTTACATGACTGTCTAGCTTGAGCGATGACCTTGTGTTGCTACCTGGCTTGAGCCGTGACCTCCCGCTAGCTATTAGATGAGGGCCATGACCCCCTGCATGCTACTGGGTTGATTTATAACTTGTGTTTCTCCTCAACCGAGCTGTGATCTATGCTTCAGCTGGTCCGTGACTTGTATACTACTCCTAGATGAAGCCGTGACTTCCTTATGTTGGATGTGGCCTCATGTTTATCCAGCCAACATGAATCTATATTTTAACCTATCTAATTTCTATCCAGCCAGGTGTATCAGATATTGTGTTAATTTCATTGTCAATCAGAGTGGTAATGACTCACTTTCTCACAAGAAGAACATTCTCGTTTACATTCATGGTAGTTTAGAGGTTGGGTGTGTGGCATCCTTCATCTTGTATCCATGATTTAATTGAAACATCCTCCCATTTCACCTCGTGAGTGATTGAATCGGTCTGATCGTAATCATGAGATACAAGCACCGTGACGTTTTCTCATTTGGGCCATGGCTTTCAAGAGCTACCACTCTGAACTGTGATTCCTTTTTGGCTGGGCCGTGGCTTTGTACACTACTGTATGTTTGGGTTTGGGTAGTTAACTTAATAATAATTAACAAGGAATTACGATATGCCTTAATAACAGTGAACGTAGGCTTTTTTATTTTAATAAGATGCTTATAAAATCTGTGACTCACCTTGATATGATTAATCATAGTTATTAGACCGCTATTTGCTTTATTAAAATTTACTTAAAGACTAATGATAGTCTTGACGACAGTGAAATAATAAAATGCTTATAAAATCTGCGACTCGCCTTGATATGATTAATCATAGTTATTAGACAGCTATTTGTTTTATTAAAATTTACTTAAAGACTGCTGATAGTCTTGATGACAGTGAAATAATAAAATCCTTATAAAGTCTGTGACTCGCCTTGATATGATTGATCATAGTTATAATACAGTTATTTCTTTTATTAAAATTTACTTAAAGACTGCTAATAGTCTTGATGATAGTGAACGTAGGTGTTTGACTTAATAAAATCCTTATAAAGTCTGCGAATGGCCTTGGTAATATTGAACATAGATATAAAGACGGCTATCTATCTTAACGATTTGAAAATAGATATAAGGACGAATGTGTCACACTAAGGTTGTTTACTAAAAGGCAATAAGGAGCAATAGGACTCAGATTATAGTATCTGGAATTGCATACGGGTTTATGAGGATGAGTTAGTTTTAAACATAGAACTAAATTTGTCCACATGGGTATGAGACATAAAGCCAAGATTAATAATTAGTTTGTATGGGAGGTAACTCTAGCTTCTCTTTTAAAGGACTGTTCATTGAATCCAGTGGTAGGGATAGTCAAATACTCTGTGAGGAGTACTTGAATTTTAAACCAAAGATGTGCAGGAAACAGAGTTGTTGCGGATTTTAACAGCCATTTTGGAAAATAATATTACATGATGCTAAGGATTGGTGGATGTAACCCCGAGTTTGGGGTGAACCACGTATATCGTTTTCTCTGTGTGATTGGTTCTTGTGTTTTGTGTTTTATTGATTTGCATTAAATAATATTGCTCATATATGTTCATGATGTTAAGAAAGATTGCTCATATATGTTGAAATTCACGATGTTAAGAAATATTGCTCATATATGTTGAAATTCATGATGTTAAGAAGGATTGTTTATGCATCGCGATTTAACACTTTAAGACTAGTTTGAAACATGATAGATATTCAGATATCAAGTCCTTTAGAATTTACATAAGGTACCAATTATTGCAATGTGTATGTCTACCCCCTTCTATGTTTTGAACAGAAGTCTTTCTCTGAGATACACATAAATTGTAATGCCTTATATGTTGAGTTGTAGTGAAGGGGAACATATTACTTAGTTGTTACTTTAATAAGGATAAGTAAGATTTAAGGTACTTGAAAAATAGAAATCTCCTTAGCAGTACATAGTTACAACAAAAACCTCGGTTGGGTTTTTAGTATTCTTTCTTAGTGAAGTATCTTGAGTATTTCTCAATGATAGGATTGCAATGATAAACTTTAAACTTAGTCTTGATTCATGATGTTTCGATGAATGAATTACAAGTGGCATTTTCATCATTTATCGATCCTAAGGATAACTATTCCAAGCTATAGGTAGTAGTAAATGGAATGTATTTTGCATGATTGATTTTCTGACGAGGAGAACGGATGTAAGTCGTCGAATGACTATTTTTCCATGTGCACAGATTGACCTTATCGAATTGGATTGAACATGTTTCATCTGACACTAACGGGATTGATTCTTTTTGTAGTACCAGTGAAGTGAAAAATTTACCATTTTCACACCTAATGGCACTGAGGTATAGGAGGTACACTACATATGGTATTAGAGCCCAAGTCACAAGACTTGGGCCTAAATGGGCAGAATGTAAATCACAAGGTACAGTTGAGAATCTAATTATGGAAGGGAAAGAGATCAAAAGGTAATAAGGTAAATAATTATTTGGTCGCTTGAGTCATTTATGATGAAGGGGTGGAATGCAAGTTGTGGCCTACAACTTTTATAAAGTCTTGTATGCTGATTTGAGGGAATTCATTCAGTTTTATTCATGTCCGCACTAACCATGAAACTCTTCCCAGATAAATTAAATGAAGACAGTTGTGGGTGAATTGATGAACGAGTCATCATAAGTGAGATAAGCACCCTTTTTATGGTTCCTGAATACAACTCAAGTAGAGTTAACATTAGTGAAATACAGTCTTAGTAAGTACAAGATGTATTTATGTAGGACCCTTACAATAAAGTGTTTGGACTACCAAAAAGATGGTGCTTGACCGTTTTTGAATTTGGGGAGAATGGATCCAATTAAAACAAACGTATAAAAAGAGACCAAATATATTTAACACGATTGATTTACGTTAAGGAGAACAATTGCTCATTTAACATATAATCTACCCTAGGCATTTCAAAAGTACTAGAATTTGAGTGGCATATCATACATGACTCTACCTCCACGCATGATGTTGTAATATATGTTATTTTAATATGACAAATTGTAGTTACTAGAGATACTCCAATATAATGGACATTGGTGTAATGTCCCCCATGTAAACCCCCGAATGCACTGTAAAATTTTGAATATTATTTTATTTCATCTTCTGGTGAGGAGCCCAAGGCCAAGGCCCCACCAGTAAGACCTTGAAACAAATACCGCCCAAGTTCCAAGTTGGAGGTTTAGGTCGTAGACGCACCTTAACGATAAGAACTTTGAACGTATAAAGGAAAATACCGTGGTTAGGGATTTCCGGAGTTACTAGAATGATTAGCCCAAAATAACTACCCTAGCCTAGCCTTCTATCAACTTTGACAGCAAAAGGGGCAAGTAGTTATAAGGTTAACGAAAAGAACAAGGGAAAACCCTGAAGAGATTAAATTGAAAGGAACACGAGATAATTATATATAAAAACATATATAGATAACATTGAAAGTAGTATTGATGCATGTATATATATTTCTAAGAGTATTATATATAATAGTGATAAAAGAACTTAAGTATAAAAGAAATACTTATAAAAGACATATGCATAAAATGGAGAATTGTGTTATGCGTGCATAAAAATATATATATATGGGTATCATATACGACGAGGGTCGTGTACATATACATTTATTTTATGCAGATACATTATGTATATAAAAGTATTATATATATAAGAAGCAAAGGAAATGAGCTCGGGATACAAGCAGATATGTATATATATATCCAAATACAAGAGTATTTTATATATTAGAAAAGGAATCCCTTGTATAAATATATAAAGTACCCTACTTACAATCAAGTAGTAATGATGTTTGGAGATTATGTGGAAAAAGGAAACAATTACATATATTTATATATGTATATATTCTTAACGACTCACATATCCTTCTAAATATCCTTTGATTATGGAGGTAGGTAATTGATGGTGGAAGCCATTAATCGAAACATAGTCATTAACCTCAGAGGCGTTAATTACTTTCCGTGACTTGGCTCTGACTGGAGAAAGAGACGTTGCCCAAATATTTAGTCGCCAATAGTGGTGGCGCTACCGGAAACGCCTGACCATCAATTTTGGAGACATTATGTATTCTGCAGTATGTAACGGGCTGTCACAGAGATTGATGGGGGAGTCATTTAAGGACGGTTGAAGGAAGGCAGTCGGGGGGAGAGGAAAAGATACACCTCTGTGATTTTCAAAGGGGCTATAAGTTTTTGGTTTACAGAAGGACGGGGGAGTTTGGTGGCAAGAGGAGGACAAATCTGTGTGCTCTCTATGGGAAACGATCTTTGAGGGTTATAAACAAAAAGATCTCTGCATTTCATAGAGGGATGATCTATGCATTTTGGGGAAGGAACGAGCTATACGTGGTGATAAAGATCAATCTCCACCAGTGGGAGAGGTAGGACCTCTGCAAACCTGGTAAGCATCCAACCATGTGCATTCTAATCCGGTAAGACCCCTGACCATGCTATTTTGAATTCATGTAAGTTTCGGTCGAGGTATGGCGCATCCACGATAAAGATAGTTGTTATGTTAAATACAGTGTGAAGAAATTGTCAATCGCTGCGTCTTGAATCTAATCTATTTTCCTATTGAACCGATAGATTTCCTCTCGGCATTTTAAGGAGGCGAGTATGTTCTAGGTTTTGGATTCAATTTGTTTTGTTCTGTTCTAGAGCCTCGTGGAGCTAGGATCCTACTTCACTTCCATCTAATTGTCGGCTTTTATTTCCACAACCATGGAGAAGATCAAGAATCGTGATTCCTTGTCTGTCCCAACGCGTTGTATAACACGGACCTGTTTCTCATCCATATTTTTAATAAACCTTTATCCATCTAAAACGAGGTTACTCCTTATAGCCGTGATTAGTTATGCTGGATCATTACGGCTGAAGTTGAATGGTGCGTGTTGATTTTTAAATTCATCCACATGTGAGTAGGATATAAAAATATATATATACGGTGAGTGTTGATTTTAAGTTCATATGAGTGGATATAAATATATACATGTTACAGACAGATAGACATCTATTGAGTTGAGCTATAAACTCCATGAGCCTGCCTCTTGCGCTGTAGCCTTTATCTATTGCTCTCAAACAGTGTGCTGCGCTGCAGCCTTTTTGTTCCCAGACTGTGTGCTACGCTGCAGCCTGTTTATCTGCTCACAAACAATGTGCTGGGTTCTTTCAGAAAAGTTTTATTTTTCAGAAGGGTTGTTTCCTTCTTGGTTTATGTCATAGTAATTTTCCCAGGAGTGTGAAGCCAGTGGCATTTGGTACCTGTATGTGGTTATGTTTTATAAAATTAATACTTATTTCTATATGGATTCTCCATTACAAATAGATGGGTGCATTTCTTTTGGGAGTTTTTCGTTCTAGGTTTTTCTTAAAAGTATAGACGGGATTTGTGGATAGAAATCTGAGAATTGATAGGGTAGTATAAAACCCGTGCCATAGCCTGATAACAGAAATCTATTTGTATTGTAAATTCTCTCAGAGGGAGGGGGTATATGGCAAGTGTGTTATTGCTGATTGTAACTTCTATTGAAGGTATTTGTAAATGCTCTCAGAGGAAGAGAGTTACGGAAATTATGATATTGTGGATTGTAACTTTTAAATGAATCTAATGTCACCAAATGTGACACCCTTTTGGTGGACGTAACCCCAAGGTTGGGGTGAACCATGTATTTTTGGTGTCTCCCTATGTGTGCGTCTGTTTATTTTATATTTTCGTTTTCTCATACTGTGATTTTATGGGGACTAATCTGTATGAGCTCTCGTTAAATAATGTTTTTAAATGATTAAATGATGGATATGCATAAAAGATGAAGGGAAGAACTAGACTTAAAATACACCCTCTATGGCTATGTAGGGTTTTAAGCTCTGATTTAGATACATTAAAATGTAATGCCATGAAAGCATTAAACTATGTTACCATTCTACAGACAGACAATTTTCACGCTATATGCATTTGAGGATTTACTTGTTTTCTACAATAATGATTTGCTTTGAGGAGGAATAATGTCTCTTATGTTTTATTGATGTTCGTAAATGGTTAGTCCTTAAAGTTTAAAACAAAAACCTCTTTTGCTGAAGGTGATGATAGTAGATACCTTAGGTAAAGGATCATTTTACAATACGTGTAGTTGACATTTTTTATTTAACATGCTTCATTGAAATGTCTTTTAAAATCAGCCACTAACGGGATAGACTCTTTTGCAGTAACAATGAAGTAAAAAATTTTCACTCTTCACACATAACCGCTTTGAGGTAAGGAGGGTACATTACATATGGTATCAGAGCGAGGTTAAAACTCTGGAGCTGATGGGCCTTCTACAGATTTGTAACCTTGCAATTAATATTCGGTATTTTATTGAATTCATTGGTTAATCAATAAAGTGGCAGAGTTTAATTAGTGATCACAGATTCCCTCTTTTACAAGAGCATTGGCCCACCTCTGCATTTACTTGTTGAGCAAATACACCTTTGCATATTCGGCAAGAGGAGAATCCCCTGCGTGTTGAAGGGAGAGACACCTTAGCATACTCTGGAGGTCCCGGCCACATACTAATCCTTATGGGCTTTTTGCTCATACCTGCGTTTCGTTTATGCATTTCGGGATTGTCATATCAAAGGGTGATAGGGTTGATTGGTTGTGGACCAGGTATTATGGTTCTCTTCCCTTTATTATCTAAACAACAAAGAATTGGAACATGTTTTGATTGCATGCGCTTTCCTAAATATCTGAAATAAATACTCCTTGCCTACGTTTTCATTAAATAATTGGAGTTGGCTGAAATTTTATCTCCATAGCTTATGCCTGCCGTCTTATGATCAGATTGGGATTTGAATATTATATATCTGCTCTTTTCAAATTAGGCAAATTTTCAATTGTTGTCCATAGCCGGCGATTGAGGTAAAAATACCTAGTTTATAATAGATCTGAGCCTGATAACTATATGCTTCATAGATCTAAAATTTGTTTCCAATTGCAGTCATTGTCCATGGCCAGCGATTGACGAAAAAGGTAAAAACCTACTTGGTATTTAATAAATCTGAATTTGTTTACTTAGTTTCAAATTTACTGCATGTTTGGCGTTGCATGTGTTTTTGCTTCCGATTAGGGTTTAATAATTTCCTCTGGAATTTGCTTATAAATACCATGAGTAAAAAATGGAGTGGTATTTGCATTTACATTATATATGTTAGATTGATTGATAAATGTAACACATATATTATAATGGTTTGATGGGTAATTGCAATGATTTCTGGTATTTGAAATAAATATATTATACATTGCTGGTAAAGAAAAGGCCTAGTCCTATTCATTTTCATTAATTTGCAGATGGAGTAATTTCATATTATGCATAAATATTGGGAAACAAACCACTATTTGAAAGTGTGGCATTCCAAGACTTAGTAACTAAGGAAAGTTCCATGTAATCATTTTTCCCAAGCCTTGAGCAAATTCGTAACTGGCCAGAAGCGGCAATACTCGATTTTACTTCTGTAGATTGAGCTTTCAGAAATGACTGGAGCATTCATTTTTTCAACACTTAAAATCAAAACTAAATTCATGTGGTGTTAAGTATACATCAATTTCTTGTAGCCATTGTTTCGAGCTATTGTTGAGTGTAGAGTGGAATTAGTTATGTTTTGTTCACGGTCATGATCAATATGTATTTCTATATAAAATCCTATGCTGAAGAATTTATATTCAATAAATATCATGAGGGATGGATTTTTTGCTGTAGGAATTGGTCACATTTCTTGTAGCAGATTTGACAATTAATCCTCAATTTCTAAGTTTGACCAAACAAGTTTAGAAACCGCTCATATATAATGGGAGTAAATTGGTAAATGTTAGGTCGAGATTCCTTTTTAGGTTGACCTTTATGATACATATACATTAATATATGGGTAAATTTAAGAGAGAGAGATCACAACCCTATTCCACATCTTGAATGGTAACTTCATATATGTTTTATGTGGTGAATTGGTTAAGTAAACGAATACATTTTACAATGGTTGGATTGGATAGGTAACTACATAAAAAAACCATGGGATGAAAATTGATGAAATTTGAATGATAGCTGCATTTATGATCTATAGGTTGGGAGTGTTTGGTTTTCATATTAATACCATGGGTTGAAATTTAAGTGGTATTTATTTATATTATGTGTTACTTGCGGTAGTATTTACCTATGCATTGACTTGATTGAAATTTGCTTAGAATACCATCAGCCAAAATTGAGCTACAGTTTTATTTTTTTATTTTTGCAGCCAATGCATTTTTGTTCATGCTGATTTGATTCTTAAATAAAAATGCATTGAAAAAGAACCAGCTACACAATTTGCGATTCTATAGCTAATCCAAAAAAAAAAGGGGGGGGCGGAGTTATTTCTTTATATATTGGTCCCTGGTTTTATTTTCAGATTATGGAATCATGTCCAAGATGGTTATTTATATGCATTGTGGTTTGCAAAAGATTGGGGACGGCCTCTAAATGCAGGCCCCACATTTACTCCAGTAAAATTGCTTCTATTTGCTAGATTAGGTGTAAAGGATAGAAGTGGAAAAGATGATTTCCTTTTTCTTTAATTATATGTTTAATGTACATTGTATTTCCGGTTAAAAAGGAAACTAAAATCGCGACTGCCTTTCCACCATTATTACAAGATTATTTCGTGTGTGATATCTTTTAGTATGCAAGTTAATGGTAGTTGTTTAATTGGTCATGGTGAGGCTAATTGTAGGCAATTTACTTTGTTTTGAATTGCTAACAAATTTTGGATGTTGGTCTTATGTCATTGACAAGCACTTTAAAAGTTAAGATGTAGTATGTATAAAATGGCAACAGTAAGTGAATTTTTTCTGTTGTAATAAATTGAAGTTAATGAGTGTTTGCATTGTCAAATTCTCAGGCTATATGTGGCTCCTTGCTAATTGTGTTGTTGTAAGTTGAGAAGGTTTGTGGCTTAGTGTGATTTCCTTCTTGTCAATTCTCATGTTAAAAGAATTGAAAAGGCTCTTACTGATGAATGATGAATGAGAAATGGGGTAAGGCATGATTTATGATAAAATTTTGATGTTCTTTGAATTGATAATATGATAAACTGACCACCTATAAAGTGTTTGCAGGCATGAGGATTTATGGCCATGAAAGAGGACTAAATCTCATGTGTATAAAGTTATCACCAGAAGAGGGAGTGGTGATGAGGTAGTGGTTAAAATCTACCTTGTTTTCCCCCGGGCCAGCGAGGGACCATTATGCATTCTGGGGATGCCCAGATGTAAGACACGTGGTTAAGACTCGTTCCGCACACATTAGAGGACTGTCACATGAGTTGGGGGACTTTGTGAAGAGAATAACCTCTAGGCGCTGTGGAGGTGTGTGAGAACGAAGTGCCTCAGCTTGGTGAAGCACCCTAAAGGAGATACCGCTAAGAGGGGTACAGGGTATCGTCCTTTTGTTGGGTGGCTTGAATGAAGAATAATGACAAGCACCCTGAATAGCACAGAGGAGATACACGAAGGGTTGGTATCGTCCTTGTGTTGGGTGACTTGGATTGGTACTTGAAGTACTGTTGGCACTTGATGTGCTGGGATGGAGGACATCCAAGAAATGGACAATGCGGAAAAAGGTATGTGCATTGCAAGTAAACAAGTACCGATGAGGTAATATGCTGATTGATTGACATTATTGATATAATGGGATTTCAATGCTTGTAGTCATATTTTATTTGCATTATGAAAATGATTGATATTATGGCATAAAGGAACACTAGAAGTTTGTAGAATATTACAATACAAAAGAATCCATGGCATATGTTTTGTTGAATTAAAATTTTTGTACATGTTGTACTGAAGAAATGGTGGGCTAGACCCAAAACTTGCTGCAGGAAAATTGCAGGTCTTGAACGATGGGAAATCTGAGAAGAAGTCAACGAAGGACAGAATAGGAAAGGCGAAAAAAAAAAAAGGAGACTGGCCAAAGTCATGAACATCGAGGACGGTGTTGTATCTAAGGGGAGGAGGATGTAATGTCCCCCATGTAAACCCCTGAATGCACTGTAAACTTTTGAATATTATTGTATTTCATCTTCTGGTGAGGATCCCAAGTCCAAGGCCCCAATAGTAAGACCTTGAAACAAATACCGCCCAAGTTCCAAGTTGGAGGTTTAGGTCGTAGACGCACCTTAACGACATGAAATTTTAACGTATAAAGGAAAAGACCATGGTTAGGGATTTCCGGACTTACTAGCACGATTAGCCCAAAATAACTACCCTAGCCTAGCCTTCTATCAACTTTGACAGCAAAAGGGGCAAGTAGTTAGAAGGTTAACGAAAAGAACAAGGGAAAACCCCGAAGAGATTAAATTGAAAGGAACACGAGATAATTATATATAAAAACATATATAGATAACATTGAAAGCAGTATTGATGCATGTATCTATATAGATATATATTTCTAAGATTATTATATATAATAGTGATAAAAGAACTTAAGTATAAAAGAAATACTTATAAAAGACATATGCATAAAATG
>LPNX010321084.1:0-11331 GCA_001517045.1 Pseudotsuga menziesii | reverse complement strand
GCATCTTCCAAAGTGCCAAGGTTCACAAAGAGTCTTTGAGATTATAGAGAGGAGGAGACCGCGTGAGGCACTACGCTCTGCACAGTACTTTGATTGCCCAACGGCCGTGGTACTTTGTAGGGCTGAATGCATAAAAGAATCGCTGCAGTTTGGCAACGAAATTATCTTTCAAACCCTATCCCATACCTGTAACGTCCGGCATCTTCTTCCATCTTTGAACCTTTGTTCAGGCTCAGAATTTAACTATAATGTCGCTGAAGAGCTGTGCCGATGCTTATGCAAAGAGCCGTAAGGCAGGCGATTCTCCAGCGAGGGCAGGGAGCGGCAGTGGCAGGCGCATGTGGCAGAAAGAAATCAGTGGAAGGGCAAAGAATAGCAGTCCCGGTGTTTGGCTGGCAGCGAGGTTAAATTCCGGTTACTGGCGTCGAATGAGCTAGGGTCTGTCATATTTGGATGCACAAACGACACTATGAATGAGTGCCTGTCTAAGAACCTTTTCGGATTGCCCAGCCACCATATGGTCTATGTGCAAAACATTCAAAAGGGGATGCCCCTATTTCTGTTCAACTATATAGACCGGAAGTTTTTTTTTTTTTACTAAAACGGTTATAGGACTATTTTATTTATCAGCTGGCTAATAGCTGCCAGTAGCTTTACATTCAGTGACGTTGGTCCAATATAAGCATAATTTCCAGAGATACGGGCGAAAATATATAATTGCACCCATTACAAAAGATCTGGAATGTGCATTACAGACATAAGATTCATAATAGCATAAACATATAAGAGCAACAAGAAAAACAGAGAATAAACTGAACAGAGAGGATGGAATTCTGTTTTTGGAGTCTTTCCATTCTCCTTGAGAATTTCTTCAACCTTTTTTTCCAGCTCTGTCAGCCGATTTCCAAGTCCACCTATAGCATTTGCCAAATCCTTCAAGCTTGACAACTTATCCTCGAAAATTTCCTCTCTCAGCTCTTTGAATTCCTGATTCATGGACTCCCATCGACTGGTTCCAATTTTTTGCAGCCTGGTCTGCTTGTTCTCCATCTTATGGACTGCAGACTTTAGTGCGTTCAGGTCGGCCTGAATTTGAGAGAGACGAGCTTCTACAGTGGAGGACGAGCTTGCTGCCATGGCTAGGCTCGATCTGCTTCCCTCCAGTTCCCCTGTGCGTGGTCTGAGATTTGCTCAGCGAGTCCTTCAGCGATTTACAGAGCTGGTTGATGAAAGCATTGGGAGAATGCTTCCTGATATAGGCACGATTTTTTGTTTTCATAGGATTTTTGAAATGATTCTCATCTATAACCTGAGATTTCCCTTGCTGGAAAGGAGATTTACCTTGCTGGAAGAGAGCCTCACTGGAGGACGCCGATTGGAGACAACTCCTGAAGGAAGAAGGCTCGGTACTTGGAGATCCAGGATCATGAGACGAGCTCTGATCAATGTTTGTCTTATTCCTGTATGTTAAGATCCTCGATTTCCTAAGCCTGCACACCTGCGATGGGGAATCTTTGCATTTTGAAAACGTTTTCCTCATTGCCTGTCCTGGAAAAATCTAAAGAAACCACTCCAAAGGCACTATGGGATGGGCACGTAATTATTGATTCCATTAATACAAAGGTCTCCCTTGCTCAAGGCGACTCCCATATTAGCTTCATGATCTGCGTTTTGGTTGAGATTGCGGAGGACATGGTAGAACTTGACCTCCTCGAAAGCGTTCATCTGAGATATGACTTTCCTGTAGTAGTGAGCCAGCTCCATGTTATTGGGGGCCTTCTTCAGATTGAGAGCCTGAATGATAATTCGGGAATCACCAATGATAATCAGATTCTTGATGGAGAGCCTTCTAGCCTGACTTAGGCCCTGCCAAATGGCAAGGATTTCAGCAATATTGGTAGTTTTTTTGCCCAACCCCCAGGAGAAGTTGAGGATAATTTTCCTGGAGTAGTCTATCAGAACTCCTCCACTTCCCGCAGGCCCGGGATTCCCTTTCGAGGCCCCATCCACCTGCAGAATGTGCTCATTCAGAGAGGATCTCCATTTTATAAACTCCTGCTCTTCTAACCTGATTTCCCATGGAGTCTGATGCTTTGTAGAGAGCTTGATTCTGGAGAGAAGAGAGGGGTCTAGCTCATGGAACCAGCTGTGCTCCTTATTGTCTAGGGTGGTTTCATTAGAAATTCTTGGATTTGAGGCAACCATCTCCCCAATCAAGGCCTTTACTTTGGATGCATCTTGGGCCGACGTACCTGCTTTATCCCTAAAAATTGTGTTGTTTCGTTCCAGCCACACTTTCCAGCAGAGGATTTTTGGAAGCCACATCCAGCACATCTTTAACAACTTCAATTTAGAGAGGGAAAAGGGGGCTAAGTTGGGCCAGAAGGAAAACAAGGATTTGATGGAAGGGGGGAGAGACAGGTTCAGCTGAGCAAGAAGAATATTCCAGAGTTCAATAGCAAAGGGACACTGCAGAAACAGATGGGTCGAGTTTTCCTCATGGCTGGCACAAAGAGGGAATCTAGAGGGCCCTTCCCAACCTCTTTTAAGGAGATTGTCCCAGGTTAAAATACTATCATGCAGGAGGGACCAACAAAACATATCTATTTTGGGCAGAGAGGGATGGAGCCAAAGGTTCTTCCAGACTGAGGGATCCGGGGCAGCCCAAGGGATGGCTTTTAGGGCTGCATATCCAGCAGCAGCGGAGTACAGCCCAGAGGAGGAGCCCCATCCTCTTTTTTCCTTCAGCTTAGAAGAAATGGGGGAGAGTCCTTGAAGGGCATCTAAGAGGGAGCGTGCTTCCTTTTCAAGAGCTTGCGGGACATCCCCCAGGTCCCAGATTGTCCAAGAGTCATTTGGGCCCCAACTTGAAAGATCCCAAAGGGTAAATTTGCTATTCGAGTGCAGCCAATTTTTAATGTTCTCCATTCCCTCCAAGGCTTTTAAAGGAGACTGCCCAAGAATTGAATCTTCCTAGAACTTGATTTTAAAGCCATTTCCCGGTATCCACGTGAGGTTGGAAGAGAACATATTCAGAGACTTAAGGCAGAGAGTGAGGATAGGAGAGCCTTTCCTGGTCCTTGGGGGGCGGTACAGGCACCTTTCTTTATGCCCTCTGAAGTACTTTGTTCTTAGAGATTTAGAGCTCCAGGTGGTTTTCCCCCTTATCATTTTCCAAAGAATCTTTCCTCCCATGGCTAGGTTTTGAGTGGCCACATCTCTGATTTGCAGCCCTCCTTCCCATTTTGGAGCTTTGATTTTGTTCCAGCTTACTAAATGAATTTTTCTTCCTTCATTCCTACCCCCTTCCCAAAGGAATTTTCTCATAAGCTTGTCCATCTCTTGCACGATTCCTTTCGGGGCTAAAATGATCGAGGCTTGGTAGACTGGAAGGGAGGTTAGGACAGAGTTGATAAGAACAATTTTACCTGCTTTGTTCAGCGAGGAAGGCCCCCAAGACATTATTTTGCTCTTGAGTTTGTCCAACAGGGGCATCCAAAGGCTCTTTCTGGGGGTAGCTTTCACTAGAGGGATTTCGAGGTACTTTATGGAGTCCCACCTCGATGTTCCTTCCATTTCCAGCGTCCTAGAGATCTCTGTCATCTCAATGGGAGGGCAGTTCCAGCTATAGATTTTGCTTTTCCTCAGACTGATTTCGCTACCTGAGACCTCTGTGTAGGCATCCAGCTCTTTCTTGAAGGATCTGGCCGTGGCTAGATTAGCCTGACCCAAGAGCAGGGTATCGTTAGCAAATTGGGCATGGTTCATTCTCTTCACTCTGGGGGAGATTGGGAGCCCCATTAGAGAATGCTGCTGGACTCTCTTGTCCAGCTGAAAGCTGAGGACCGAAGCTTGAATGACATAGAGCAGGGGGGACAGGGGGCAGCCCTGCCTAAGACCCCTCGAGGCTTGGAAGAAATTTTCCGGTCTCTCGTTCACCAAGGGGGCGATCCAGGGTCCTGAGATGCAGGCTTTGATCCAATTGAAGAGCTGGGGATGGAAACCCAGTTTGTGCATTACAGCAAACAGAAAGTTTAGTCGAACTCTATCAAATGCATTGGAAAGGTCTAGTTTGACTATCATACCTTTCTCTTTCCGTTGGCAGCTTGAATGCAGTGCCTCTTGGACCAGGATGATGTTATCCTGAATTTGTCTGCCCTGGATGAAGCCCCCCTGGTTCTCTGGGATGATCCTTGGGAGAATTTTTTTTATTCGGTTTGCCATAACTTTAGTGATGATTTTATACCCCGTGTTGCAGAGCGAGATAGGGCGGAATTTGGAAAAGTTTTGGGCACCTTTTTCTTTCGGAATTAATGCCAGAAATGAGGAGTTTGTGCTCCCTCCAATTTTGCTGCAATTCTGGGATTTCCTAACCATTTTGACCAGATCCTTCTGGATGATGTCCCAACAGGCTGTGTAGAATCTAGCCGTGAACCCATCAGTGCCTGGAGCTTTATCAAGATTCATTCCGTGGAGAGCTTTGCTTATCTCCTCAGTCATGATAGGGGCAGTCATTTTGCTGTTGTCTTCCTCATTAATTAGCGTGGGGATCTCAGTCAGAGGGTATCGATCCAGACTGGGAAGCGTATCCATTTCTTCTGTGAACAAATCTTTGTAGAAGGAGTGGGCTGCGAGCTTGATCTCTTCATAGTTGCTGATAGTTTTGTCTTGGAAGTGGATTTCTCTAATGGTGTTATGGTTCTTTCGAGCTTCTGCCTGCTTATGAAAGAAAGAAGTATTTTTATCACCATCTTTGAGCCAAAGACAACGCGCCTTTATTCGCCAGTACTGCTCTTATCGTCTCAACGCGTTATGGAGGGCCTTTTGGAGGTCGATCTCAACAGTGAGCATTTCCTGTGTGATCGTGGCATCCTCCATGAGCAGCTGGTGGCTGCCAAGCTCACGTTGGGCTTGCATTCTTTCAGAGATAGGGGAGGGTTGGATCTTCGCCCAGTTTTTCAGGGCAGCTTTAAGCCTTCTCAACTTCTATTCCCATATGAAGAAAGGCGACCCAGAGACTGCTTTTTGCCAAGTTTCCGAGACCAGTTCATAGAAACCTTCCAGGGAGACCCAGAGGGGGCTGAAGCGGAAGGGATGGGTCCCAATTTTTCTCCAGAGGTCAAAGAAAGGGAGATAGGCTTGTGATCAGAGGTGCAGGCCTGGAGGATTTCAGAGTTTGCAAAGAGACCCAGAGTTAGAAAGGAAGAGTGAAAAAGGAAATGATCCAGGCGTGCAGCAATATGTCCTGGGCCCACTCTTTTATTTGTCCAGGTGTATTTACCATTGTTGGGTTTGATGTCCTCCAGATCCCAGTCCGATATGATATCTTCAACCCATTCCCGTGCCGGGTCGCGAACTGGAGAGCCTCCTTTCTTTTCCGAGAGGGCGAGAGTGACATTCATATCGCCAACGAGCACAATATTGTCATGCCGGTTTGCTATCAAGAACAAGTTCAGCGAGTCCCAGCACTCTCTTTTTTCTGACAGGAGAATCGGAGCATAGATGTTGAAAAGACTGATCTGGTGCCCCGTGTCTCGGTGTTGCAATTTCGTGAATAGCCAATGGGTGGTGCTATAGTCCTCTAGAAGATCTAGCATGGAGGAGTTCCAGAAGGTGGCTATCCCTCCTGAGGCTCCCGTGCAGCTGACTGCTCTTCCTTCTCCTTTTTTCCAAAACTTTTTGCTAGCCTGGATGGTCTCAGGCTCCTCCATTTTTGTCTCCTGGATTAGAAGGATCTACGGGGAATTCATTCTAACTAGATCTTTGATTGCTTCTTCTTTAGTCTTGCTTCCCATCCCTCGGCAATTCCAAGAGACGAACTGCATTAAGGTCCGGAGGAGGGAGGGGTGGCTCCTTTCGAAGCCTTGCCTTTCTTTGAGGATCTAGTTTCTATCATATCAGGGATGGTTTGCTGGACTCCTGCTGTTACATCCCTGTATGATTTCTCCTCCCTTTTTTTTCGTTCTGGTTTCCTTCCTCTTGGAGTCTTTTCAGGCGTTTCAACCGAGCTGCTTGCCTCTGTGGCCCCCTCGTCGGATTCAGCTCCAGTTTCAGAGCCTACAGTGGTATTGTCATCATCCAATTTCAAAGCTTCTTTTGCTGGGGGGACATTCTTGTTCTTGGCTGGATTTTTTGAAGGGGACGAAGAGTGGGAAGCTAGCTCTATGACTTCTTTCTCCGGTTCCTTTGCTGGCGCTGCGTCTTGGTTCAAGGGCTCCTTCGATGGGTTCGAGTTAGCCTGAGGCTGATCCTTCGTTTTTTCAGGTCTTGGCTCTTTGGCTTTAGGGGCTAGTTTGTTTCTCTTGACCTTTTTCCATCCTTCATTTTCTTCCTTGTCTAGAGATTGATTTTTTGGGCAGTTCCTCTGAAAATGCCCGTGCTCTTGACAGAGTCTACATTTAAATGGGAGGTGTTCGTAGTCTACTTTCTGATAGTGAGACCAAGAGCCCACCTTTAGCTTCACTGCCTCCGGGAGCCCTGCCTCAAGGTCCACTTCGACACCTATCCTGGCACAGTTGTAGCTGGTCTTGTTGTCTGCCTTGTCAACGAACTTTCCTATTCCATTTCCGATCATTTGCAGCGCTTCATAGTTCCAGCAATGGACCGGCAAATTGGGAAGCCTGACCCAGACCAGCACCTCCTTAGGCAGGTCCACCGTGGGATCGAAGTCTGGAGTCCAGCGGTTCAGGTACAGCCCTTCGGTACCCATAAAATAAGGTCCGTTTCTGAAGATGAGGTCCTTATCCTCCTTGTTTATGAATTCGAAAAGAAAATAGCCACTGCTCAGGGGGTAGCAGGTGACTCCTTGCTTGAGATGCGGCTTCCAATTTCTTTGAATCCAGTCATCGGTGGTCTTTGCTGAAGGGAAGAGCCCCATAAATTGGCCGACTAGACCTCTCTCAGACAGGGCAAGAGCAATCTTAACCGAAGTCGTCTCTAGCAAGGT
Organism: Pseudotsuga menziesii; assembly: GCA_001517045.1. Taxonomy (NCBI): domain Eukaryota; kingdom Viridiplantae; phylum Streptophyta; class Pinopsida; order Pinales; family Pinaceae; genus Pseudotsuga; species Pseudotsuga menziesii. The sequence continues at coordinate 4,385 of LPNX010321084.1, read as the reverse complement.
GATTTCAGTGATGTCTGCAAGTTTTCTGATGAATTTCGGGAGCGAAAGAGGAGCTTTCCTCTTCCCACCGCTGGCGACCAACCTCCTGAACGCATCCATCTCAGCAATCAGGGGGGGAGGAGGGGGGTCCTTACCCCCAGGGGCGACCATAGCTGCGCCGGAAACCCTCGAACTCCAAGCACTCATGCTCGCTCAGCCTCAAACGCCCAAAACCCTAGCATCCACTATACAGACTGGAAGTTACATGGTATTTTTGAAGCAATTAGTGATGGTAAGAAGAATATAGATACAAGTGCAATGGCTTCACATGGGCAAACAATGTATCCAGCACAGGTTTCTGCCTGCATCAATGAGCAATGTGAGCCACTTCGAGAAAATAATTTTAAACATGTCATAAAAGATAATTATTATGGTCAAAGCAACCACTTCAAATTCGAGCTTGATCACCAACAGACGTATAAATTGATTATGCTGTTTCGGGGGCAGTTACACCCACCTCATAAAGACAAGTTCCCTGTTCCTGGAGTTTTGAATCCTTTGTCATCCAGTAGGTCCTCTATGGGTCTAGAACAAGGTGAAAGCTTGCAAATAGATAGGCAGATGCAATCTCCTGACAATGACCAGAGATTCCATGATGAGAATGGTGGCAGACGATTGTTGTTTGATGAATCAGAACAAGAGGTGGAATTTTATTTGCCCAATGAAATTGATAACACTGGAACAGAAAGCTACGGGGAAGATCTCTGCATTTCAGACTCAGAGCTTCACTTTCCTGCAGGAAGTGCCTCAAGTAGGCCAAGCAGCAGTGTCTAGCTCAAGAGTAATTTACCTTGCCTTCACAATTCTTTTATTGAAAGTAGTTAATTTATCTGGGCCATATTTTATTATCAGTATATTGTTTATAGTATGTACAGATCTTTGTATTCTACTTTGTTAATGTAGATTGTTGTTAGGCATTAATGTTCAAAAAGTATTTAATGAAATGAAATTGGATCTGAGCTGTAATAAAAATAATAAATGTCTACCATACAACTAGGCTATCTTTTCAAATTCTAGTGATGGGCATTGGATCTTATTTCAGGTGAAGTTTCTATTGACAATCAAGTTATGTATTACAGATTGCCCCAAAAACCTTCATTCCAGCACTGTTTGGACATGCAACTGAGGATGTATTCATCCAGCCACATCATTCTGACATCATTTTCACATTATACGCGGTATTTCAATATCATTTTTGATCAAACTAATTGTCTTATGTCTTTAAAGCAAGATTAATATGCATTTAACAAAGAATTTTTCTTATATAGCTAATGATGGATGTTCCATATAGGGGGATAAGAATGTTATAAATTTTGAGGGTGATCATAACTCTGCATGTCCCCAGTTCTACTACGACTCAGTTTCTATTTTCTTCTACAATGTCCTGCATCCTCCACAATTGTCAGCTGTGGGCACTACTGTAGCTGATAAATATTTCGATCTTGGAGCTTTACAGATGGGCCATGATTTGGATGAGGTAATTTGTTCGAGTTTTCCATTCTTTCATTCTTCCCTTCCACTCATTCCCAATGGAAGAGGAAAAAGAGCTGGAGAGAGCTGGAGACAGCAAATATGGGTTTCATTTAGAAGAGAATCATAAATTTATTAGTTTCATCTAAACTTAAAATGGGTGATAGGAATTTTTATGACAACAATAATAACTGAAGGGGTCAGTATTGTGTATCTGAAACTTCTTCCCTTTATAATATTTATTATAGGAAANATTGTGTATCTGAAACTTCTGCCCTTTATAATATTTATTACAGGAAATATGTTGTGTATGGAAACAGAGAAGAAACTACACTGTGTAGTCTGTGCACTCACCTATATTCTGNCTGTGCACTCACCTATCTTCTGGATCAACTGAAACCCATCTTGCAAGGGATATTGGATGCCATCAATGCAACGAAGAATAGAGCCTCTATGAACCATACTGCTGCAAGGGCTGACCAAATCTTCACTCCTTATCCCTCGAAAACAGTTCCGACATTGCAATGCTCATTTTGAACATGACCCCCTGGGGGATGAGCTTAACCAACTCCATAACTGATTGTCTATTGGGAGGGGGGGTGGGGGGGGAAGTAGACCATACTCTTTCCAGCAACATGCAACTATATCCCACAAATCTGCCCAAAAGAAATGCCATTCTCACTCAAGCAGTCAGACTGGAAGTGTGGCAAGTCTGCAATACGAGTAACCCATGACCTCTAGCTCCAATTGGGTGGCGGAGTCCTTGGTGTAGTTTTGACATGGTTGATGACATCATAGCAGGTCTGGGAGTTGTCGATTTATGTGGTCCTCTATCTTTTTTAATAGAGGTTGTTTAGTAGCCAAGGCCTTGAATAATTGCTTGGAGTGCTTGTCACTAACTTTGAGCCAATGAAGTCAAGATCAAATATGGGCACCTTTTACTTTGAGAGCCTCTGCAATTTGTATTGCCTGTCTAATCTTTGGAGCTCTGGCCCGCAACTTCTCATTGAATGGCTGTACTTCTGTCTTTCACCAAAGCCATTTATTTGGTCTCTGCGTTTCCTGTGTGCCTGCTAGTAGCAGTGTCTTGTTTGCCATATCCTAGAAGAAGGGGACGCTGTTTTGGCAATAGCATCATTCCACCATTTATTCTAGCTCGAATCAGTTTTGGCCTTGGGTACTCAATTTCAAATCAAGTTGATGCTGTTGAGTTATGTTGGGCATTTTAGATGAGAGACATTAAGCTTGTATGCTGTTTTGATAGGAGTTGGTAAGTTTGCTCCTACAGAATTGCAAAGACAATTGGTTGGTGATCAGACAAGACATCTAGAAAGGTTGATTCTTATGAGCCTAGTTACATCTGAATCCTGATGAAGAACCCATCACATAGTATGACAACCAAGACGAAACCAAACTTTTGTAGGTATATTCTAAAGAAGAGCAATCTTATGGTCTGAATTGAGATGTAGATTTTTTATTCATTTGAAGTCTTTGAAGGACCATATTAACGAAGAGGTTGTTTCATGGTTCATTGAAGTGCATATTGTGTTATGTTGGAATGTGTGATTGGGGGTGGGAATTGCATCCCTTGTGTTCCCCATAGCTTGGGGTACTTTAGAGCACCAGGGAGTGCCCCCAAAACAAGATGGGGACATCGCCAAGGGCTAGTGGCATTTAGGAGACTGCCAATTCATTTGAAAGACATACCTTACATCCAAGGAGGCCCAACTATCCCCTATATCATGTAACATTTTCATTTTTTTCTTTTATATTAAAAATTGACAAAGTGCAGCCAACAATGCCTTCTAAATACCTCGACCTGTAGGTGTTTAAGATATAGTTAAGCAGCTCTCGGCCATCAGAAATGCAAAATTTTAGAGGATAATAGGAATTTATGATGGAGCATATATCAACTAATGTAGAAGATTTTAGGATGAAAAACAGTTGGTCATCAATTCATAATAAATGCTTTCTTCAAGATTCTTTCCGAAAACATTATACCCTAGGTCCTCTTCATTTTTAAAATTCAGAGTGAGAGAAGCCTAACTGTTGCCCAGGATTGAGGGGGAAAAGTGCAGTAGACCTTTGGGAAGCAATGAAAAGGTTATGTACTGCACCTTTTGGAAGCAACGGAAAAGTTATGTCCAGAGGTGCAAGGGATTCTAGTTAGCAGAGAGAAGTAATATATGTTTTTATTTAACTCCAGGCCAATTTTAAGGGCCATCATTGATGAAGAGGTTGTTTCATGGTTCATTGAATTACATTTTGTGTTATGTGGGAATGTGTCCTTCGGGGTGGGAATTCCGTCCCTTGTGTTACCCATATCTTGGTGTACTCAAGGGCATTAGGGAGTGTCCCTGAAACAAGATGGGGGCATCCCCAAGGCCTAGTGGCATTTAGGAGATTGTGGCAGTACATTTGAAAGACATCCCTTACATCCAAGGATGCCCAACTATCCCTTATATCATGTAACATTTTCATTTTTTCTTTTTTATTAAAAATGGACAAAGTGCAGCCAACAATGCCTTCTAAATACCTCAGCCTTTAGGTTTTTAATATATAATTAAGTGTCTCCAGGCCATCAAAAATGCAAAATTTTAGAGGATATTAGGAATTTAGGATGGAGCATATGTCAGCTAATATAGAAGATATTAAGATGAAAAACAGTTTGCTCATCAATTCAGAATAATTGCTTTCTTCAAGATTTTTTCCTAAAACGTTATCAAATCTTCAAAAAATTGTGAGAAAAGAGAAACAAAACTCTAGAGAGACAATTATTGATCTTTGAAAATCATATGACACCCTAGTTCCTCTTCATTTTCAAAATCAGAGTTAGAGAAGCCTAACTGTTGCCCAGGATTGAGGGGGGAAATGCA
>LPNX010321009.1:0-10092 GCA_001517045.1 Pseudotsuga menziesii | reverse complement strand
ACAATATTTTGTTCGGCTTATTTTCCCTGTAAACTCCATCCCTGTAACTTCACACCTAGTATATTAATGTTGGTTCCTCCATCCTTTACTATTGAATTTTGGCATTAGCATGTAACTTTAAAATTTGCAGATAAACTTAAAGAAATAATAAGTGCAGTAAAAAACACATTCATCACACCAACACAATGAACACAAGATTTTTCACTGGGGAAACCTTCAAAGGATAAAAACCCCAAAATCATTAGTAGCTCATCTTGTGAATGAGATGAGCTTTCTGAGAATGGCAAGAATGAGCTGATCTTCATCCTTCTCCACTTAGCATTGCTTCAACTGATATTTTAGGTTCTTGAATTCAGTGATTCAAAATTGGATGGATTAAGAGTGATCAGATCATTTTCTAGCTGATGGATCCTCATCTCATCCTGCTTATCAAATAAGGAGGCAAGCTTGTCCCAAACCTCATTGGGATTCTTTAATCCTTGGATGTGGAATTGAAGATCTCTAGATACTGAGGAGAGCAAGTGTCCATGGGATTCATCAAGCCTATTCAAGTACTTTTCTTTGTCATTATCTAAAGCTGGCACTGTCTCTATTTCTTCTATGAGTCTGAAGAGTTGCTTGGTGCAGAGCATTACCACCATGTATTCCTTCCACTAGTGATAGTTTAAGGGAGTGAGAGGCTCTATTGAATGAGCCATTTTGAATGCAGTAAGAAGGACTGAGTTGTTGTAGCGAATGCAGTGAGAAGAAAGGGCTGCTTGAATGTTGTAAGAAAAGCTGATAACCTATAACACAATCAAACATATAAAGTAAGCTCGACAGTCTTCAATTTTGGAATTTCCTTCACACCCAACATAATTGATCAAGCAAGCTTGATCAACAATTTCCTAACTTGGGATATTAAGTGGTAAATTCTACACTTCTGGTGCAGTACTGGAGGGAGCAATTTGCTCAAAAAAATGATCCAGCTAGATATCTGAGGAGGAGAGGTGTCTTGTCCATCGAGGCTCTAATACCATATTAAATTGAGCACATAGATCTATGGACAAACACACAACTCACAAAATAGATCACACAATTTACTCAGCAATTGAAGAATGAAACAGTGCAAAAATGGCTTGCAGCTGTGAATGCTTTCATTAATAAAAAAAGTAATCATATATTAATTACAATGAAGTACAATGGCTTTAATAGCCACATGAAATTCGAATCCATGTGAGGAAATTCGAATTGATAGACTCTACTTGACTGTACGTAACTAAGACCTTGTCTAAATCACTATCGGAGGACTCAATAGTTAACTGACCTTGTCTAAACCATAATCGGAGTTCATCAGAGTTCTAAAACACAACTCAAGTGTTACATTTAGTATTAACTAAGGCTAACTGACTGTGGTAGGTGAGAAATGCGCCCCTCCTGAGTGCAGCCATGTAAACCTAGTGCTAACTGAATGTAGAGGACTAGAACTGAATGTAACTGACTCCTAACTTAGCTTGACTAGTCATCAACTGAACTGAACTAACCTTGGTTGGTTTCGGCACTCCCAATGGCTCCTAAATTATAGGGATTGGTCTAGGAGGCTCCTAAACTAATGCAACCAAGTGCAATCAGTGGCAGTAGGCCTCAATTAGTGTTCCCCACACTTTAGTAACTGAAACATGTGCCCCAATTAGGCCAAGTGGACCCAATGGTGCTAATGACTAAAAATAGACTGGATGGACTCCCGATTTAGACATGACTCCTGATTTAGACATATGACAGAATTGGACAAGGGAGGATTAATAATCCTAACATAGGTCTTCCTGAAAAATGATCAGTGTCCGCCCGGAAATTTTCTACCTGCTCGTAGCACATGTGACTACTGCTCAGCCTGCCAGAGGTAAATCTGTGGCTGCCGAGACTTGGGTTTGGATTAGATCTGGGCCTCGACTATCTGATTTCAAGGCTGACGGGCAGTGAGGGTTACTGCCCGAACCCTGAGGAATATGCCTGTAGGGAAGCCTGATGCTACCGAAGGCTTAGGGCTTCCTTTCCAAGACCTTTGGGGCTAGCTATGAATGAGGAAGGCTATTGGCAGTGAAGTGGATCAGCTTGAGAAAAGTTGCAGGCAGCTGGTTGACAGAGGTAGCCTACCCGTGAAGGATGAAGGAACCTTTCCCTTGAACAGTTAGGGCATCTGTAGTAGAGATCTGAAGGTGACGTGGGGTTTTGTAGAAAACCCTAACTCATAATTGCAGCTGGTGTAGATTCTACTTGGAAGAAGGAGGCCAACCATGAAGGGAGAATGAGGTAAGGTAAAACCCTTAACTCACAAAACTGAAGAACCTTTGCAGTTGTAGAAACCCTATAGGTTTAGAGAATAAGTGTGAATGCCCTAGCTAGACTTATCCATGCTAGGGAATCACATCCAACTTCTTCTTCTTTGGTCACATGTACAATCTTTTGTTGGAGTAGTTGTACCTGTGAGAGCAAGTGTGTGATAATGAGAAGACTTGATCTTCTTTTATAGCCTCGAATCACCTGTAAGTGAACCAAAATTAGAAAAGATAAAATAATAATATTTTAATCTTTTCCTAATTTCACTTTTACCTTCTTACCAATAAAGTCTTTTATTTATTTTTGGCTTTTACCAAAAGTCCACATTTATTTTGACTTTTACCTGTGGTCCTTTTGCGAAGATCCAAAAATATTTATGTATTTTTATTTTCACTTATGGTCCTTTTAAAGTGCCCTTGTGGTCCTTTTCCTATGGTCAAAAAGTACTTATGTATTTTTGACTTTTGACTTTAGCCTTTTTCCAACTGCCCCTATGGTCCTTTTAATTCCAAAAGTACATCATCATAAACCAAGAGAGTTACTAATGCTTTTATCTCACACTCTGTGTGACACCTAGATCTGGTACTAGGGTAACTTAACCAAGGGTAGCTAATCCTTGGAGAAGCACACCAAGCCCATATATCAAGGGTCAGAGTGCCACACATGCCCAGACCCATTCTAGGGCTTACATTGTCTTCATTCTCCAAGATAATGGCTACTTAGAACTAAGCTGAGTCCAGCAGTCCTAGACTGGTCTACATCATGGTCCTGGACCAAATGTCTACTCAACACAAGGTTGAGTCTACCAGGGCAGAGCTGGGTCTATATCATGGTCCTAGACTAGATATATACCCTTCAACAGAATGGTCACTCAAGACTGGGTTAAGTCTTCACTGTGGTCTCGGACCAGGTGGTCCCATTCTCCTAAGAGAAGGGCTCTCGATGCTGCTCAGAAAAATCAACACTCCCTCTTAGTGAAAGCGGCATTCTCTACCATACCAAGCTTGTCACGAAAGTGCATGAACTTTGATGCTGTCAGAGGCTTGGTCAAAATATCTACATTCTGTTCATTTGTATGAATGTACTGCAACTTTAGAGCACCTCTCTACACTAGGTCTCTGATGAAATGATACCTCATTTCAATGTGCTTCAATCTAACATGAAACACTGGGTTCTACAAAAGATTTATGCAACTCTGATTATCGCACTAGATGATCATTGAGTCAAGCTTTACCCCAAACAGATCAGATATCAAATTTCTGAGCCAGCCTGCTTCCTTGTAGGCATCTCTTGCAGAAATATACTCTTCCTCAGCTATACTCTGAGCTGTGGAATCCTGCTTCCTACTGGCCCAAGAGATCATTGCTGATCCCATATTGAAGCAATGACCAGAGGTACTTTTCTGGTCAACTGTACTACCATTCCAATCTGAATCAGTATATCCACTGCTGGAAGTAACCCTGGCCCATAAGCATTCTCTATGTCTGGTCTCGTATGCACGAGGTGCATCCAGGATCCAAAAGGCTATCTATATAGAGTAGAGTCCATACTCTGTGAACTGGTAGCTGAGTCACCCAACTTTGTTAAGTTGATGGTCATGTGTATGCCCATAGACTTGCAATCCTACATCTCAAATCTTTGTAAGATTTCTCCTGCATACTTTCCTTGTGTCAGGAAGATATTGCCTGGATTTTTCCAGTCTTCTAAGCCAAGGAAGTAAAGCACTAATTCAATATCTTTCATCTTGAATTCAGAGGTAATCTCCCTCTTACACTGTTCTATCAATTGTTCAGTACCTGTAAGGAACAAGCCATCTATAATTATCAAGACAACCTCAAAGTACAAGTTATACTTGGTTGTACTTTTGTAAAACCCCAATCCATGGATAAATCCATCCATTCTCGCATACCAACTTCTTGGAGCATACAAGGATTTCTTCACAAAGACTTCAGGTTGTTCAACATAAGTTTCCACCTCAACCTTTCCATTGAGGAGAACTGTCTTTACATATATCTTATGTAACTTCCATCCAAATAATGCAACAATTGAAATGATGGTTCCAAAGGTAGTATACCTATCAATAGGAGCAATTGTCATTACTAAATTTCTTTTTGGTCTGAGAACAACTTCCCACACATCATTCTTCATGATTGAACTGTACTCTTCAATCATGGCATCAACCCATACTTGTTGACTTGTTGCTTCTTTGCATGAAGGAGGTTCTGTACTGTCAAGTTGAACCATAAGGCCCAAGTACTTCTATAGTCTTTCTCTGGAAATCCTAAGAGGAGATTTATGCTTCTCACCTTCTTGTACCATTTCTTCATACCAAGTTGATCTCCTTTTGTATGGATGAACTTTAAGTAGTTCTTCGGATGGATTTTTAGTGTTCTTAGAAACATTTGGAATTCGATCCTCAAATTTCTCTTCCTCCCTCTGAGTTTCTGAAAGTGGAAACTCTAGTGGAGGTACTTCATATTCTTTTGAAATATCTTGTGTTTGATGCACAACTTTCTCATGTATGACCACATCTCTGTTGACTATCTTTTGTTAACATGGAAGTGCTGTGCAGTGAAGGTGTTCAAATCGTTGATGCCACAGCTTGCATGGATCCACTGCATGGGTGGGATCCTTGGAAACCTTGTAAAGGCCTCCCTCTTGAAGCACAATCTGTATCGCTAAGCTTAGGTCTTCATCCTTTTCCCATAAAAGGACTTTCTTATCCATAAAGAGGACTCTGAGGCCCTTGTCCTCTAAGCTAGCAACAAATAGAAGATTCTTCTTTAAACCATGAACATATAAGAAATTATCGATATGAAGAGCTGTACCTGAGTTAAGTTGAAGTGAAGTTGAGCCAAATCCTTCAATCTTGTAAATGGATTCATCTCCAAGTTCTACCTTAGTGGTGAACTTCTTCTTTCTGTAACTGGTGAGGGTACCATGGTTACTTGTCATGTTCCTGGAGGCACCACTGTCCACCAACCAAGAAGTGGAGCAAGCTAAGAAAGAACCATTTAGAGCATAAATGAAATAGTACTCTCTTGTAGGCTCATCAAATTTATTAGCCTTGGTGTTCTTCTTCTTTGGTTCTTCATCTTCTTCTTCCTCTGCTTCTGCAGTAGATGCTTGAAACCTTCTCTTGGGTTTCTTCCTGTTCTTCCTGCAGTCTCTAGCATAATGTCCAAACTTGTGACAAGTATAACATTCAATCTTAGACATGTCAGAAAACTTACCTTGAGTTTTCTTCCCTTTCTTTTACTGAGGAAAAGGTTTCTTGAACCTTTTGGTCTTTACTGCAAGTGCAAGGTTATCTTGCTTGATTACCTTGTTAGTGTTTCTTCCTTCTTCTTGTATGTAATCATGCCAAATCCTTTCAAAGGTTGGCTGATTTTCTTGTCCACAGATAGATGCCATGAAGGTTTCCCAAGACCTTGGGAGACCATCAACCACTGTTTGTACAAGATCATCATCGTCAACAATAACACCAATCTTACCTGTTTGATCTTGGTGAAGAAGGAACCAACACTTTCATCTTTGTTCAACTTCAAAGTTCGTAACCTCTTCTTCAATACTGTCTTTTGACTGGGAGTCTTCTTTTCATAGAGGTTTACCAACGTATCATAACATTCTTTAGCAATCTTCAAGGATGTGATGTTAGGCATCAATTCTTCTCTAATAGAATCAGAAATGACTCTTCTAGCCTTACCTTGCTTCCTCTTGTAGGAAAGCCTACCGACATTTGTAGTTGGCTCTTCTGTGACATTAAGAACAATGCCATCCAAGTCATTCTCATCTAGAATGGCTGTCAACCTGGCCTTCTAGGAATTGAAGTTTTCTGAACCATAGAGCTTTCCTTTCAGTTTGAACCCATTGATGGCCGTCTCTGTCACTTGTCCAAAATGTTAGATCTACAAATATTTTTCCAAGATCTAGTGAAAAACAATAGCAGTGTCCCTTTACTGTGTTTTCACATGCTAAGCTCTGATACCATGTTGAATTTTGGCATTAGCATATAACTTTAAAATTTGCAGATAAACTTAAACAAATAATAAGTGCAGTTAAAAACACATTCGTCACATTAGCACAATGTACACAAGATTTTTCACTGGGGAAACCTTCAAAGGATAAAAACCCCAAAAGCATTAGTAGATCATCTCGTGAATGAGATGACTTTGGAAATTCTTCAAAAATTTCCTCAAACCCAAATCTGGGTTTTTCCACAGTTACAAAAATTCTTCAGTAAAGTTCAGAGTAAGGGTTTCAAAACCTTAGGTACTCTTTCTCAGATCTTCCCATAATTAGTCAAATACTGTCAACATAAATTATCAGATCTGTTTTGGACAAGTTAGGGCTTGTACGGGAATAAAATCCAAATTGCCCAAAAAACACACAGGATGCCCGAAAATCAGCTTTTAACTGCCCATATTTTATCAGATTTGACCAAGGTGAAATTAGGGCTTCCTTAGAATTTATAGAGACTATCCAAAAGAGTCTATCCCAAAAAAAAAAACTCATATCTTCGCACAAACAAAATTAGGGCCTACCCAAATTACAAAATAGGCTGCCCGAATTTTCCAGTCACTGCCCATGATTGTTCCTCTTCCCCAAGTCTACCCAAAAATTGTTTGCTTTCCCGTAGCCCACATGACTGCTGCTCAGCCTGCCCGAGGTAAATCCATGGTTTCCTAGACTTGGGTATGGATTAGATATAGGCCTTGACTGTCTGATCTGAAGGCTGACAGGAAGTGAGGGTTACATCCCAAACCCTCAGGAAGATGCCCATAGGGAATCCTGATACTTCCGAAGGTTTAGGGATTCCTTTCCAAGCCCTCTGGGGCTAGATGTGAATGAGGAAGGCTGTCGGTAGTGAATTGGATCAGCCTGAGAAAAGTTGTAGGCAGCTGGTTGACAGAGGTAGCCTACCCGTGAAGGATAAAGGAACCCCGTCGTTGAATAGTTAGGGCATTCGTAGTAGAGATATGGAGGTGACGTGGGGTTTTGCAGAAAACCCTAACTCATAATTGCAGCTGCTATAGATGCTTCCTGGAAGAAGAAGGAGGTCAGCTGTGAAGGGAGAATGAGGTAAGGTAAAACCCTTAACTCACAAAACTGTAGAACCTTTGCAGTTGTAGAAACCCTAGCTTAGCTAGACTTATCCATGCTAGGGCATCACATCCAACTTCTTCTTCTTCAATCACCTGTACAATATTTTGTTGGAGTAGTTGTACCTGTGAGAGCAAGTGTGTGATAATGAGAATACTTGATCTTATTTTATAGCCTTGAGTCACTTGTAAGTCAACCAAAATTAGAAAAGATAAAATAATAATATTTTAATCTTTTCCTAATTTTACTTTTACCTTCTTACCAAAAAGGTCTTTTATTTATTTTTTACTTTTACCAAAAGTCCTTATTTATTTTGACTTTCACTTGTGGTCCTTTTCCTAAGATCCAAAAATACTTATGTATTTTTATTTTCACTTGTATTCCTTTTCAAGTGCCCCTGTGGTCCTTTTCCTGTGGTAAAAAAGTACTTATGTATTTTTGATATTTTACTTTAGCCTTTTTCCAAGTGCCCCTGTGGTCCTTTTAATTCCAAAAGTACATCATCATAAACCAAGAGAGTTACTAATGCTTTTATCTCACACTTTGTGTGACACCTAGATATGGTACTAGGGTAACTTAACCAAGGGTAGCTAATCCTTGGAGAAGCACACAATGCCCATAGATCAAGGGTCAGAGTGCCACACATGCCCAGACCCAGTCTATGGCTTACAGTGTCTTCATTCTCCAAGAGAATGGCTACTCAAAACTAAGCTGAGTCTAGCAGTCCTAGACTGGTCTACATCATGGTCCCAGACCAGATGTCTACTCAACACAAGGTTGAGTCTACCCAGGGTAGAGATGGGTCTATATCATGGTCCCAGACCATATATCTTCCATTCAATAGAATGGTCACTCAACATTGGGTTGAGTCTTCACCATGGTCCCAGACCAGGTGGTCCCATTCTCCTAAGAGAAGGGCTCTCGATGCTACTCAGAAAAATCAACATTTACTTCCCACTTCAGATTGGATGTGATATTCAACCCACTATAGCTCAAAAAATATTTAGATATTGAACAACCAACACTGTTCATTAAGATTGAGGCAGTGCTATATTCCACGCATCCACCAAAAATCCAATCACTGACCATGTTGTCACCTTCTTGTTGCATCATGCAAGAGGAAAAGTGGGTGTTGTCGCATCATGCAAGAAGAAATAATGAATTCTCCCTTTGAAATTTGCTGCAAATATTCCATTTGCCCCCGATTTCCTATTAAATTTCTCATGAACCCTTCAATTGCCACTGATTTCCAGTTGTAGAGGTTTTTATCAGCTAGATCGCCCCCGATTTCCATTAGTAGAGGTTTTTAGCAGCTATATCGCCCTAGATTTCTAGCACTAGAGCTTCATATTAGCTAGATTGCCCCCAATTTCCAGTATTAAAGGTTCATAGCAGCAAGTACACTGTAAATCAAAGGTACGGTTGCAAGATGGAATGCTTGACAAATCCTCTGTTCACTAATGTCTTTCTTCCATTTGTAGATTTGGTACCTACTTGCTCGAAAAAAGAATATTTTTTAGCATAATTACTCCAAAATCCAATAATTTCACCAACATGTCACTGATAGGTCCCTTTGCATCAATGGATAATCTTGTTACAATTGTACTAAGCATGTTCAAATTAACTACTATAATACCATACATGGCAGGTAAACTAAAAATGATAAAAAAACGTTGACTGTGTAGTTCTCTGTGTCAAAACAAATAACAAGACCAGCTCATAGACCAATAGAAACCTAGATGAAAAGCTCGAATGCTTTAGAACCTTTAACTTTACAATCTAAACATTGAACTATAGATACAAATACTAAGCATGCAAAATCCACAACCTTAAAATTTCACCTAGCATGGACCACCTCAAGCTCAGGATTATCCTTGAAATGGGGAACAATCTAACTCAGGAAATCAAAGCTTGGCTGGAAGTCTGCATAAAAATTGCAACAAACCAAACAGATCTGATTTTACTACTTATTGGTAAGACTTGGTGATTGACAACCTTACTGCTGTCACAATTTAAATAACAGCAACACACTCTAAATTTGAATATTTTGAAATTCGTCAGAGAAAAAACAACTTCTGTCGTACACACAATCACTTGCTAATCAAGTTTCAGTAAATACTTCTATTCTGAAAATCATTCTGTTCCTATAGGATCATCTCTAACTAAAAACACCTACTACAAAATTGCAAGTGCGTGTCACGAAGCAACATAATCTTTATAGAGGGTGTTCATGTTTCCTAGCTCATTATCATTTGTCCCAAAAACACCATTTAATTCTAGAGGGTGTGTCATATTTCCTAGCTTATTGTCATTTGTCCCAAAAACACCATTTAATTCTAGAGGGCGTGTCATGTTTCCTAGCTTATTATCATTGATCATTGGTTGGCTTGTCCTAGTATTTGCCAGGGCACGTGTCCCTTGCATGTTTGACACTCCAGCATCATGTTTGACATGTGAACATGTGACACGTANCATTGATCATTGGTTGGCTTGTCCTAGTATTTGCCAGGGCACGTGTCCCTTGCATGTTTGACACTCCAGCATCATGTTTGACATGTGAACATGTGACACATAGTGCTAGGAAGACATGTCCTATTTCCTAGCTTATTATCATTTGTCATTGGTTGGCTTGCCTAAATATCTGCCTGACAACCCTACTAGAAAAATATACTA